>JAQFXP010001635.1:0-18309 GCA_034693685.1 Belba bartosi
GTGTGCGAACATATTGCAAAACTTTATAATAATGTCAATGAATTGGTCAGTAATGGCAAGAAAATTATAGTTAAATCAAATGAAAGACGAAATTTATTTAAAAGAATGTTTCCGGAAATACCACTTCCGCCTGAACCTGTGCGCACTCGTTGGGGCCAATGGTTAAATTCAGTCGAATGGTATGGAAAAAACTTCGAAAGTTTTTGTAAGTTTATATCTGAATTAGATTTTAAAGATTCGATTGCTATTCAAAAAATTCAAGAATTGATTTCAACTGAAAAATCTGAATTAATTTGTGATTTAAGTTATATTAACGCAAACTTTACACGACTTTCGAAATTAATAAAACAATTAGAAACTGAGGAAATGCTTCTCTTTGATAGCCTTCATCTAATTGATTTGACTTTAAATGAATTAAATCAATCAAAAGGCAATATTTCAAAAACAATTTTAGAGAAATTCAATTATATTTTTGGAAAAAATAAAGGACTCAAAAAAATTAAGATTATAAACAACATAATTAATGGCATTAACGACGAATTACCGAATAATAATCTAACACCCGAAGAGATTGCTAGGTTTAAATGGGCGCCGATTACCACTTGTATTGTCGAAAGATTTTTTTCTAAATATAAATTTATTCTAAATGACCGCCGCTTTAACATATCTGAATCTCATTTAAAATACTATTTTATTGTCAATTGTAACAACAATTATCTTTAATACTCTTATTATTATGATATAACCTGTATTTGTCTTAATTTTAATTTTAAATTAAAAAATTATAAATACATATAAATCAATATTTTAGACATTTTAAATCAATATTTAGCTAAATATTTTCCAAATAATAAGTACATATATTTTTAGTCTTTAATTATAAATAATAGAAATATTTCAATAATATAAATTTAATAGATATTTATTTAAAAACAAGTAAAAATACTAAACCTTTATTACTTACAAATATTTAATATTTTAAATTTTCGTAGTTTTTAAAAGTGTCTAAGCTAAAACATTTTTAAGTAAACAAAATTTTACTAACTATTTTTAAAAATAAAAAATTTATATTTTTCAAATGTCGTAACTTTAATTTTTTTTTAATAATTAGTGCATACAATGATTGTATATTTGTAATGTTCTAGATTTTTATATTTAAAAACAAAAATATACGTATCTGGTATATTTTGTAATTATAAATTTGAAGTTTTAAAATTTTTATAATCATAATAATTTTTTTCTAAATACAATTTAACTTGTTACAAAAAATTAAAATTTAAAATTTCTTTTTTTGTTATATGCTATCAATCATTTTATATTCAAAAATATTTAATATTTATTTGACCAAGCAGCTTACATATATAATTAGAATAAATTTAACCCAAAATTATTAAACTAAAAAATCCATAATTTAAAATAAAACTAAAATATAAAACTAAATAAAATATAAATTTTTCTAATAATTTATTAAAAATGTAATATTTTATATTGTGCTTTGAAATTACAAATTCAAAAAATTATAATTTTAATTTTAAAAGCGATTAAATATATTCCTAAATTTAGCGAAAAAATGAGTAAAGTATTTATTATATCGTTTAATATTATCTATCTGTATGTTTTAAAATTAAATTAAAATTATAAAAAATATACAAATGCAGTGATTTAATGCTTATATTATTAAAAATTATAAAAAGTAAATATATTTAAAAATTTATATTAAGTTTATAAATATAAATTTTATATAAGACTCTTCGTTTAACTGTTCCAATAATAAAATAAATCTAATATTGAAAAATGTAATATATTATTAAGAATTTAATTACAGTTTTTAATAAATAAAATTGTAATATTAATAAAATAATTATAAAAAAAGTACAACTTTATATTAATTAAACAAAAATGTAAAACCAAATGCCAATATTGTTTAAAATATAAGAAATTATCATTGTTATGTAATTAAAAAATATATATTAAAATTACAGTTTGATATAAACAAATTAATATTAATTTTTATAAACTGATTATTTATATAAATACATATTATTAAAAACAATCAAGTCTATTCGACATTAAATTATGACTAAAGTATTATTAACTTTTTATTTATAAACTTTTATTATTTTTAAAATGTTGTCAAATAAAGTTATCAATTTTTAAATTTTGAATTAAGTAATCAAACTCTGAAATACCAATTACAAGCATGGAATTTTTGTTTTTTATCTATATAAGCCATATTAGTAATTTTACAGAATATATATTAATAATATATTATTGTAATTGGTATTTCAGAGTTAATTGATGATTTTTGTTTTTATTTTGCGCATTTGCCAATATAAACTATATATTTGAATTACATAATAATTAATCTTAATTTTTGTTAAAAATTTTTAGCAAATAGATTTCAAAATAAACACTTTTCTTGATAAAATTATATATATATATATATATATATTTAAACTCTAGAATAAAACAAGTCGCTAACATCTATATTTAAACTAAATTAATAATTTACAATAGTTTTTGTTTTTAATTAGCATATACCATAATTTGTTACATGTAATTAACTGTTACAGTCTAACCTTGTTATAAGAAACTTTTCGGAAACATAATATCTGTTTGTTATAACTAGGGTTTTGTTCTATAAAATTATAGAATTTTTTCATATTTATAATTACTTTTATTAATGAAAGTAAAGCTTAAAATACAAAATGTTTTATTTATTTGAGATTTAATTAAAATTTTGAGAGAATTGAGTGATAATTGTTTGCTTAACATTAAATTTATTATTAATAATCAATTTTTTAAAATTATTCAGTAAATTGTAATAAGAATTGATTTACTTTTTCAAGTAAACCCAAATATAGTCGCAATTCATAAACTCTTTCTAATGCTTGAGATTTAATAGGAATTACGATAGATTCGGCCGACTCTTTAATACAATTATCCAAAATAATAGTTTCCAAAAAACCAATAATTTTGAATTACAGAGAAAGGGATATCTTTTAAACTGAATTACATTTAAAAAATTATGAGTTTTGAAAATATATTCGGAATAAATTTGCATTTAAAAAATCAATAAGATTCTGTGAAAATGTTTCGTTAAAACTGCGAATAATGTTGGCGTCTAATAATTGTGTACAAGAGGTAGAGCTTGGTGGAAGAAATAAGAGCTGAATATTTGACAAATTTAAATTTGGATGACTCAAACAATTGTTCAGAATTAGTAAAAATTTTCGATTTTGTTTTCGATAAATGTTAAGTTTTGTAATTTAGTTTTTGAACAAATCAGATGTCATCCAAGCGGAAGAGTTGTGATAATATGCAAAAATCGGTAAATTTTTAATTTTTTTAAAACATCGCGGACTGCGACTCATTCCGACAAATATAAACAAATTTTGTATTTATTTAACATAAAAATTAATTTTATTTAAAGTTTTGTATTGTTCCAAAATTATTTAACTATGTAAAATAATTTGTTTTTTTATGATAAAGCACTATTTGTTATAAATAGTCTATAAAAAGTTGTTTGCTATAACAAGGTATTTCGTATAACGAAGTTTGTTATAACGTGTAAAGTTATTATTAGAAATATAGCTTTGGTGCTCGGTTCTTGAGAATTAGTTTGTTATATCAAGGAGTTTGTTATAACGAGGTTTCTTATAGCAAGGTTAAACTGTACTGTTAATTATAAGCTTAACTCGTAATGAAGCCAGGAATTGTCAATTCACCGCTAGATATGGTAACAAAGATAATGTCAAAGTTTTAAAGCATTAGTAGATTTATACTAAATTTAGATATGTTTTAAAAGTATATATAAATTAAAAATTATTAAGCTATCGCACACTACCAGTAGACGGCTCTGGTCAAGGCCCATAGTATTCTTACCTTAACTCATGCCTAGAATGTCTTTTTTAAATTCTTACTGTACTCGAAATTTAAACTCAGGTTTAGAGAGCAAGCGCAATACTATTGCGCTAACTCTCTGACCTTACTAATAACTGCTACCAAATTTAATTTTTATATTTATTGAATATAATTAGAAAATATAATAAAATAAAATTTTTATTTTTAAACATTAGAAAATACATTTTATATAATTTAAACTCAAACTATTTGCAAAATTTTATTCTTCTTCTTCTAACAAATCCAATAATTAATCTTTATTGATATAATTACAATATAGATTTAATAAGATTTATGTTTACAGTTTATATAAATACAAAAAATATTACTATCACTATATTTCACCATTTGCTTTTGTTTTAAAAATAATAAAATTTTGCAAATAAAATTGGTTTTTTACACTTTGATATATTAAAAAAAAATAAAAAAGTTATCAAATCTTTAATACAAATTAATAATAGTAAATTTATTGTATTCTAATAAAAAAAATTTTAATTGTATAAAAACAATTTTATTTGTAAATGGTAATAGAATATTTGTTATATTATTTGTGGAACATATGTTTGGATGTTAAATAGATATTAGCAGCCAAATGAAAATTTATATATTTTTATTAATGTTTTTAAATAAAATATAAATAAAGTTTTTTATTAATTGATAAAATATATGCATTGATTTTAATATTTAAATTGTTTATATAATAAGTAAATTTTTTAATTTGTTATTTAAAATTAAAATTTATTTTGTTTAGATAAATATTTCTAAAATCAAAGGTTTAATTTTAAAAACAAAATAAGATTGTTTTTAAATTAATAATTATATTTTAACAGAAATTCTTATTTTACGTTATAATTTTGAATAATTTATTAGAATGTATATACCCAGTTATGTCCAAAACAGTTCTATTAAATCTAACAAACGCACAATAATACTGTTTTAAGTAATCTGTTAAAGTTTGACAGTTGTGTCATAAAAATAAATAGTTAAAAATTAATGTGAGAACGGAGTAAACTAAAGTAATATCTTTTAATCAACTTTAATAATGTTTTTACTTTAAAAACTTATTTTATCAAATGTTTATTAACTTTGGTGAATTCAAGATAAAAAATCAGATTTTGTTAGCTTTTATATCATTTGTTAAACATACAATAACAGTATATCTTCAATGGCCTACAAAGTCACATTTAGGCCTATACAGATGTACTGTTTTTTATGTTAATTAGATAGTTAAAGTTTTAATTAAATCGTTTGAATTTTGAGATGTTGTTACATCTATTTATTAAATTATTTGATACTTTACAAAATGTAAGCAAAATTAACTAAATTTACATTGTTACATTTTACATTAAACCGACCAGATAATGTGTGGTATTGTTGTAAATCTATTGTCGCAAATGGTTCAACTTATTATGTGTATTTTAATTCAGAAACGCAAACGTGGTTTTAGGAATAATTATTTTTTATATATGTAAATTAAAAATTTATTGCAATTAAATATAAAAATAATATAGATAAATGCATGCACACAATAAAAAACAAAATTATTTTTAATAACTTTTATCTATTAGTGTGCATAATTTATAATTAAAAAATAAAATTAGAATCAATAGTAAAATATTAAAATTTATTTAAAAATACATTATAATTAATAAATTTAAATTTTTAAACATTTGTAGATTTGTTTTAATAATCAATTATATTTATATAAATTTTTAAAAATAATTTTTGAACAAAAGTTTTGAGCTACATTTAAATATTTTATATACTAAATCACATAATATAAATAAAATAACATTTTTATACAGTTTATATTGTTTAAAATACTTATTTATACCTTTGAAAATTTGATAATTTTATTTATATATAATTTTTTTAGTTTGATGAAAAAATGTAATTTAAAAGATTTATTAAAATTTAGAAATTAAATAAATAATTAAAATTAAAAAAATAGATTAAATATTAAATTTGTATATGAAATATAAAAATCTAAATTAAATTTTAAAAAATTAAATAATTTATTTTAATAAAAATTGTTTTTAATTACAATCTGGATATAAATCATTAAAATCTTTACTAAAATAATTAAATAATTTAAAAATATCTATATTTTAACCTATAATATATCCCAAATAATGTCAAATTTTTAAACACCTTAAAATAAAAAACATAAAACTGATCATTTAACGTTTTTAAACTGCCAAAATTTATAAACAATTATAATTTTAGTAAACATTTCATAACTTATTTAAAACCAAAATTCATCCCATTTTACTGTATATTTATTTATAATTTTTTCCAATGAACATTTAAACAGTTATCTTGACATTTCTTAAAAAAACTTATAAAAATTTGTTAATAATAATAATTTTTAAAATAATATTTATTTAAAATTTTATTTTATATTTTGTATTTTTATGTAAACAAATTATGTATCTGTATTAAATAACGAATTTTTAATTTTTAAAAATATATATTTGAATTAGTTGATGCTAATGTTAATTATAAAGATTTTTAATTAGTATATTTCTATTTATTTCTTAAAAAAGTTTTAATTTTTTTAACGTTAAATTTTTTAAAATTTTGAATTTATGTTTGTTACTATGTAATAAAACTATAGAAGTATACAAAAATTTATATAAAAAATAATTTTCAATATAATATTTTAAAATGGAATTAATGCAGATGTTAATTATTAATATTTTTAATTAGTTTATTTGTTTAACGATAAAATTTGTAATTTTACAAAATTTTATTCTATTTATATGACACTTATTTAAACAATTATTTTGATTCGATTAGATTTTTAAGCGCCTGGAAATTAGTGATTTGATATTTTTATAAAAAGTTAAAATTTTAAAATTATTAATTAACATTTTAATAATATAATAATATGCATAAATTTAAATAAACAATTATTTTATTTAGAAATTATAAAAAATTTTATTCTGACATTTTATTTTAAAATTTATTAAATATATATTAAATATTAAATAATAATAATTTTTTTAAAATAAAGTAAATTTATAAAATTATTATTTTGTAATAAATTTATATAAATAGATATAAATTTTTAATTACACTAATTGTAAAAAGTATTCGCAAGATCGAAAACTAATCAAACTATAATTTTCAAAGTTCTATAACTTTTTTGATATCAATTCAATTTTCAAGTTTTTGGTATCAAAATAAAACAAATTTATTGCATATTAACGAGAATACATTAAAATTAAAATAAATAATTAAAAGTGTCTGAAGAAAAACCAAATACGAAACAATATCTATAAAATAGATTATTAAAAGCATTCGAACGGTTAATATTTTCATAAATAAATAGTTATAATTAACAAATATAATAAAATCAATACTGTATTGGTCCGCCTTTTGTTTTAATAACATCCTCGAGTCGTTTAGGAATAAAAGTAATTAACTGGTTAATTAGTTCTAGAGGAATATTTCTCCACTTATCCAAAAGAGTTAATTTAAACTTTGCGAACAAATTTCGGTCACTTAACGAGACATTCCTGTCAACATATTCCCACATATTCTCAATTATCGATAAATCAGGACTATAAACTGGCCACTTAAGTTGTTCCACAAAGTTATCGCTTAACCATTCCATTGCTAACTTTGACTTGTGTTTTGTGTCGTTATCGAATTGAAATATAAAGTTGTCTTTTATGTTAATATCTTTTGCCGACTAAACCAAATTGTTATTTAATATTTTAAAATAAAACTTTGCATCCATTTTGGTCGGAACTTCGGCAAGTCGGCCAACACCTAAACCCAAAACACATCCACAGACCATAAACGATTTAGAGTGTTCCACTTTAGAAACAATTGTTTTGGGTGTCAGAATCTGTCTTGAATTTTCTATTTCCTAGACCGCCGATTGCTAAGTTTGTCAAACTTTTTCTCGTCTGACCACAAGAATTTGTATCAGAATGTTTTTGGCATTTGCAGATATTGCTTAGCAAAAACCATTCTTGCGGTTCTGTTCTTAGCGTTAATCAAAGATTTTTGTATTGCATATCCACTAAAAATTTTTTTTTTAAATTGATTATAAATTGTATTTACGCTAATGGACTGTTTCTATTCAATCAATTGTTCCTGAATTGTGCGCGGATTAAGGTTTCGGTTATTAAAGACCATTCGTTTAATTATATTGTCAGGTTTGACAGTTGTCACCCGCTGTCGGCCATTTCGGATTAAATTACGAGCAGTTCCATAGACTTTAAATTTGTGAATAACTGTTTTAACACGCGATTTATTACAATTAAACTGTTTTGCAATGAATACAAAAGACTATTGTTTTCAATTCTCAATTTATACATTATTTGGAGCTCAATCTCTGAATATTTGCAAAATTTAAACATTGTATGCAATAATTAAATAAATCTATATAAATATTTATCTTATTAAAAAAAATCAAATTGAATTTGAGTTAGTGCTTAGTTGGTTTCAGCCAGGTTTTAACAATTAAACGCGCGCTCAAACATTGTTCGAATACTTCTTACAATTTAATTATTAAAATATACTTGTTAACTAATCTTATTTAAGAAAATACTTTAACCTATGTTTAGCTTGATATGTGTTTAAAAATCTACAGTAAATAAGCTTTATTTTGATACCAAAAACTCAAAAATTGAATTGATATCAAAAAAGTTATACAACTTTGAAAATTATAGTTTGATTAGTTTTAAATCGTGCGAATATTTTTACAATTAATGTATTTAAAATAAAAATTATGCATTATTATATTAACATACATTTAAACATAATTAAAAAAAATTAGATAATTTTTTATTATATTTAGTTAATTTTCAATTATTTTAATTTTGTTGTAAATTTAATTAGATTTATATCAATCAAAAATAAGTAATTTTAAATTAATATTTACATAAATATTAAACAATATAAATCAACAATTATTTATTTTCGAAAATATATTGAAAACATTTAAATATAATTTTAAAAAACATTAAAACAATTTAAAATATATTAAATAACGTGTAAATTTATAATTTTTGATTATTAATATATACATGCGTTTTTTAATTTCCAAAAAAAATTTAATTGATATTTTTACATAATATATATTTATAATTAATATATATTTACAGTTTGTTATTATTACATTTTAAGCTTTGGATTAGCAAACAATTTCTTCAAATTGTACTGTAAAATAAATTTTTTATATAATCTTAATTTAAGATCGATTATTCAGGAGTGTTAATTATATTATTAAAAACATTAATGAGTAACTGTCCAAATATTAATTTAAAACGCTGTAAAAATTAATTTAATTTCTAAATATAATATAAAAATCAGATAAGTAGTGGTTTTACAATAAACTTCAAATGTAATTTTTTAAAATTTTAATTAAAATAAATTTTAAATAAATATAATATACAGTAATGTTTTAACGAAATACTCTAAAAACAATTTTTTATTTTTAAGAATATGTTTTTATACTTTAGAGGAAAAGCTTTTAATGTTTCAACTCAGCTGTAAAAAACATGTTTTAAACTGTAAAAAATTATTATTATGTATTGTAATTTATTTTATTAACAAATTATAAAACAAATATTATCTACATTTAATTACATTATATAAAGTTTTTCTTTGATTTAGATTCTTTATATATTTTTGATTAAATTAATAATGTTATAATTTATCAACATAAATTTTGTAAGACAATTATGGACTTTTACAAAGAGTTTACCACATTGACAATTTTGTAAAATTTTAATTGGTTTTTTTGCAGCATAAATAATTTTAATTGATATGATATCCGTAAACTCCAATAAATACTTTGAATTGTTTTTTAATTTTTTTATATTAAACAATTTTAATTTTTAGTTTATGAATTAAAAATTTAATTGTGTTATTATTTTTTAGATTAAATAAAAATAAATTTAAACTAATTTGCATTTTATTATTTAAAAACAATTTATTTTTCAATAAATTAGTAATTGAAAATATTGTTGTTTTTGTTTGCAAAAATATTTGTTGAATATTTAAACCGCAAAACTAATAACTTGTTAATTGTTATAGATGTAGAATTAAAAATGTTATCTTAAACAATAATATAAATGTTGTTTTTAAAAATATAAAATTTCCCATTATTTTAACATTTGGTAATGATTTAGCACAAAAAATTATAAGATGAAAATTTTATAAATAAATTTATTGAGGAGAATTGTATAATTTGACAAACAGTGCTAAAATTTAAAAATATTTTTAATAAACATAAACATTTTATAATTTTTTCGATATCAATAAAATATTGTAGTTTTGTTTCCCTGATTTATTTATTATAATTATAAAATAAACTTTTACTTATTATATTTTAAAATTTGTTCAAATAAATAAAAATTATTTTTCTTAAAAATTCAACCAAAAGTAGCCAGGAAAAACATTGCACAAGCAGCAATCTTAAATTTTATTAGTGTATTTAAAATATGTTAAAATAAATAAAAGTTTATCTGATTAATAGCAGAAATAATTATTTTTAATTTATAACAAAAATATAACAAATTATTTAATATGTTTATATAGACATTATTTGCACAAACCAATGCTACAAATATTAAATCTACATGTTTTATAGTGGCCGTTATGTTTAGTATAATATAAGTTTCTATTAAATATTATTACAATTTAATAATTATAACAAAAAATTTCAAACTGTATGCAAAAATTATTTTATTTATAAAATATATTATACTAATTTTTAAAAGTTATGTGGGTACAGCGAGTTATGTGAATTCTATTAATACATTTTTAAAAGAATTATTTAACAAATTTTGAACAAATGACTATAATATTTATTTGAGTGTTATAAAAATTTATTTTAACAATTTGCAATAAAATTATATTTATATTAATTATTGTTTTAATTTTTGTTAAATAATGATTAAATAATTAATTTTTGTTAATAATTTAAATATGAAAATAAAAAGATTTTGAGTAAAGTTATTAAACTTTGAATTTAAAAATGATGTAAATACATTATTACAAATTTTAAAAAATTATAATTTTGCTTAAATTGTCATAATTGTATTATTAGTGTAAATTTTCATCATGAATTAAAAAAACTACATTAACATTAAAATAAATTATCAATAAAATATACAATATTTAAACAGTAATTTAATAAATTTTTTATAATTATATATATAATTTAAAATTAATAATAATTTTTAGAATCCGATATATAATATACTGCAACATATGCAACAAAATTTAAATACAAAATTTAAAAATTAAATAAAGCATAAAATATTTATTTATATCAAGTTTATTTTAAAAAAAAATTGGAACTAATAAACAAACTTAATGCAACTTATTGTATAGTTTTGTAAATCTTTTCCCACATCTCTTGTCGACTACAGAGGTCGAGAAGCTGTTGACGAGCATAAGATCGTTACAAAAGCGGCAGTTGTTTCCGCTATACATTAGATCAAAGGCATATATATTCACGTTTCCTTATTCTCAACAATAGTTTTAATTTAGCAATAAATTAAATCTCGTTATATAATTCAGATAATTATTAACGATTTATTTAAATTTAAAAATAATTCTTGCTTAAAACAATACAAACAAATTATCTTAGTATTACAATTGATTAATTTATTATAAAAAATTTTAAAATTATAAATTAATATTTTATAATAAAATATAAAATACAATTAATTAAAAGTTTAATTATATTCAATCATTCATTTAGTTCAACCAATAAATAAATATATATTTTTTAATTTAGTTAAAGATATATTTTTTAATAACTAAATGTTGTATTAAAAGCATTCTATTAATTTGAAAACAAAATTAATAAATTTATTTTAAAATATAATAACAAATTTTCTTTATTTTATAATTTAAAAATTACAAAATAACAATTTTTATTTTTTTTATTATAAAATTTAAAAATTATATAATATTTGCATTTCAGATACATTATTTGGTAAGATTCAATTTTCTTGTTTTCAATTTTCTATTTAATGCTCATTTGTTAAAATAATTATTGTAAATATTTGAAAAATTTTCTAAAATAAACTGTCAAACAAAATTTTTATTTGAATTTATATTTTCAAATAATTATATATACATAAATTTAGACAATCAAATATTAATAGACAGAATTTAAAATTTATTTTTATTAGTTAATATAATATTTAATTTGGCATTATTACAATTTTTATTATTTATTATAAAAATTATAAATTATTTATATTTAACTTAATTTTATAATTATAAATATTTTTGCAAAAAAAAATATTTTTAAGATTAATTTAAGATATAAATAAATAATTTTACTATAATTCGGTTATTCTAATTACTTTATTATATTAATTTTTTAAAATTTTAATTTTTATTTTAATAAATAACATTATCTTATACAATTAATAATTATTTATTAATTGAAATATTTTCTCAACTTATTTTAAATATAAATAAATTCTACACAGATATTATATACGACTTAAATAGGAATTGTTATTATACGGTTTTAATTTTTTAAATAAATAATTATAAAATGATAACTAAAATTTTTAAATTATTTAAAATTAAAGAATAGTAATTTAAGCAGATATTTATTTTATAAAAACAAAAAACGTGCACTAACTAAATTACATTTAATACGAATTTTATAAATTTGTTTTTTAATTATTAGTACATTAGTAAATATTTATTCAAAAGTAGCTTAAATACATTTACAGGACCTAATTGTTTCAATTATATGTTAATTTTTAAAATTAAATAAAACACATTTATTTTAAAATTTAATTTTGAGAAAGAATTCGAAACTATATTAGTTTTCGAATCATAACTTTAATTTACTATTATTCAATCACTAATTGATTTGCAATACAAACACTAATTACTTTTGTATCCTTATGTTAATTAATTATTAATTAAATTATATGTAATGTTAACTCTATCTCTAAAACAAAAACAACTTAATTATAACATTGACTCTAATTCTAACTTTGACTCTGAATTACACATATTTATCATTCCTTTTGTGCAGCACTACTAAACTCGACAGCCTATAAATTTGTATGTTTTATGTATTGTTTTTTATGGTTTCACTTCACGTCGCTTTGAGCTTTCTTACTGTTAAAATGTAATGGTTTTTGTGCTTAACATTTAATAAAGTGTTATGTTTTATTATGTTAAGTGCTGTGTTTTGATTCTAATGTTAAACTACTTAATATCTAACCACTTCACGGCAAACTCTCAATAGTGGGTTTATCCATTCAGTCCAATACATCTCCACTTATTGCCGTTTGCGTTACGACTTTATGATTATTTTTCCAATATTAACACACAACTGATCCGTTTTTAGTCACACGGTATGACTTCCGGTTAGATATAACTAATTTCACTCTATTAAGCCGTAAATCTGAACGGCATACCGGCAATAGTATGCAATGATTGCTGACTTTACCCAACTACTCTGCACCTCTCACTATCAACCGGTTAACAACCGAATAATCTTGCGGTCACAATTTATTAGAAAATAATTACAAATTATATAAAATTTATTTTAAAGTACAGTAAAAACATTTAAATTCTTATCATAAGCTGTTGACAAAATACAATCGGATTATAAATCCAAGTTAACATTCTAATTAAAAATAATTTTAACTTTATTAATGTCAAAATATTTTATTTAAATTTATTTTTTTAAATTAATAAAAATGTAATTTATCACAAAATTTATTTTAATAAAACTTGTTTAAAATATTGTGGACATTAATCGGTAGTCAAATAATTTTTATTAAGATTTATAGTAATTTTAACAAGTTACATTCACGACATGGTGTGCACACATACATCTGTGACAGACTACTCTAGATATGTAGTTTTCAATACAAATCAATTTATACATTTTAATTATTATTACATAAAAATGTTGCTAGGATAGTTTATAAACATTAAAATAATTAAGTACTGAAACATAACAACTAATATACAAAACATGTAAAATATTTCAATCTTTACAATATAACAATGTGGCAATTAATTATTTCTCTTAATAAATATAAACAAAATCCATTGTTTCTTAAATATTACTAAAATAAATATAATTAAATTGTCAAATATGGTTACTAATTAATTCCAAATTAATAATTATATAATTATACGTATAAACTTTGTACATTAGTACATATTATGCGCAAACTAATGCTACAAAAATAAATGTATTTAATATTATTGTTATATTTGTGTCTTCTAAATTCACAGTTAATTTAAACCAATAATAGACATTTGAGTAGAAGCACACGAAATTTTAGTATTTAAAATAAAAATTTATAAACTGTAATAAAAAATTATTTTAATTAAAAATAATATTATAATATTTATTAAAGAATTTGTGGATTTGAGCAGCAAAATGGTTATAATAGCAGTTAATTTAAAATTAATTTATTATTATTAGTGCCTATTAATGATGATTAAGCAATAAATAAAAATTATTTTAAAATAATTTTATTTTTAAATTCGTTAGAAAAAAGTATACGTGCTTAATTTAATTTGTTATTAAATCAATCTCTACATACAGTATATAAAATTCAAACTTAAAATAATGTTTATTATAATTTTAAAAATTTACAAATAATTTAAAACAAACTAAATTATATAAATTAAATAAGAATATTAAATTATTTTTTATATTATAAATAATTTCAATTTTGTTTATTTCTATTAAAATTTCAAATATACCAAAAATTGAAAATAATTTAGCCAAACAATAAATTAATTTTTAAAAATAAAATGTGTAATATTAACATTAATAATAAATTGTCAAAATAAAATTATTATTACATTTTTTTAAAACTTTATTAATTTAAATAATTTTTATTTTAAAAATATTTAATAAATTATAAATTTAAAATTAATTTTAAAACATTCATTAAGTAAATTATAATAAAATTATATATTTAAGAAATTTTGTTATTTTTAAATGACAAGAGATCTTAAACGATTATCATTTAAATCAAAATTTACAAAATTAAATAAATGCAATTATTCACAAACTAATTCCAGAAAAAAAATGTTTTTAATATTATTGTCATTTTTGTATCTTCTATATTCGCGGTTAATTTAAACCAATAATAGATATTTGAGTATAAATACACTAAATTATATTATTTCGCATAATAATTTCTAATCTGTAAAAACAAATAATTAAATTTAAAAATAATATTATAATATTTATTAAATTATTAATAAATTTGAACAAAAAAATGGTAATACAAAAAGTAAATTTAAAATATATACATTTTTATTAGTGCCGATTAATGATTAAATAATAAAATAATTGTATTATAATTTTAGAATTTAAAAAAACTATTACATGAATTTTAAACTTATTTAAAATATTAAAACAAACTAATTTATTTAAATTAAATAATAATATTAGATTATTTTTACAATTTTAAATAATTTTAATTTTGTTTATTTATATGTACATATCAAATATACCCAAAAATTGAAAATAATTTAAACAAATATAAATTTAATTTTTAAAATAAAATATGTAATTTCTACATAAATAGTGAATTTTCGCAATAAAATTATTACTATATTTTTTAATAATTTTATTAATTTAAATAACTTTTAGTTAGTAAATATAAAATAATTAATTGGATTATAACTAATATATTTATTTTAGTTAGGAGGTGTTTATATAAATAAATTTATTAATTAATTATTATAATTATTAATTTATAAAATATTTAGCAATGATAAGTTTAAATCTGATTGCAATGCATAAAAACTTTACGGTCAGCAAATAAAACAACTATCGACTGCACAGACGAAGTAGAAAATTGACCAAAACATCAAAGTACTGAACAAAATGCAGCATAAATTGGAACAGGAATTTAGCACTAAAAATACAATTATTATATTTTGATTTTAACATTTATTTTAATAATGTTGCCAAACTGTAAATTTGAAATAATTTTAGATTTAATATTATTGTGATATTTTATTTAGAATTTTTAAAATAAAGCTGGCAAGGCGTTTAAAATTTTAAATGCATTTATAATAAATTGCATTTAATAAAACACAATTCGTTTTTTTTAATTATAAAAAATGTAAATAATATAATACTGTATATAAATAATTAATACATTTCTTAAATAAATGACATTTATTATTTTACAATAATTTTTAATTAAAAAGAAAATGTTATTAAAACTGTAATAAAATAATATTTGCGTGAACATCTAAACAGTCTACGTCTGCTATAATTACTTCGTTTATAAACACATTCGGTTATAATTACTGCATATGCAAAGAACTAAACATATATGTGAAATAGCAATTTATTTTTTAAAAATATCAATTTTTTAAAAAAAATTAATGATAATATAATTATTTTAGTACATACTGGTATAAATAAATTACTAAATAAATTAATGCTATTTAAATACGTACAAAATAAATTTAAAAAACAAGATACAATTTTATAATATTTAAATTAAATTTACAGTTAGTTTTATTCAAATTTTTTCCGGTTTGCAACTCAATGAATTATTTTCAGAAACATTAATTTTAAATTAATCAAATGTTTAATTAATATAATATTATTATTATAATATTATTAATATAAGATGTTCATATAAATAAACTTATTATATAAATATTATAATTATTAATTATTTAAATATTTGCAATGATAAGTTTAAATCTGATTGCAATGCATAAAAACTTTACAAAAAGCAATTAAAACAACTGTCGACTGCACAAAGGAAGTAAAAAATTGACCAAAACATCAAAGTACTAAACAAAGGGTAACATGAATTGGAACAGGAATTTAGCACTAAAAATACAATTACTATACTTTGATTTTAACATTTATTTTAATAATGATGCAAAACTGTAAATTTAAAATAATTTTAGAACTAATTTTATTGTGATATTTTATTTAGAATTTTTGGATTGACTTGGCGAGGCGTTTAAAATTTTAACTGCATTTATAATAAATTGCATTTAATAAAACACAAATTGTTTTTTTTAATTATAAAAAATATAAATTATCAATAATATAATACTTTTATGGGCTAACATTGACAAAAATTATCAATTGAAAAATTTAGACTTTTGTAGCATTAGTGTGCGCAAAATATTTTCAAGCAAAAAATTATTTTTAAGATTTACATTAAAACATGATAATTTTTTGTTTATTAATTTAAAAGCGTTATTAATTGTTTATCAAATCTAGATCAGTTTTATAATTTTAATTTAACCTTATTTGTTTGTATTAAATACTTTTATGAAACAATTTTTAAAATAAATTAAAGTATAATTTTTACAACTTTTAGAGCCGTAAATATTAGTTTAAATAATAATCAAATATGTTAAATAGTTATCTAATACTTTTTAATAATTTGTAAAAAGACATTTTGAGCATATTTATTTTAATGTAAATATAAATTTTTAAATTTATTGCGCAATAAACAATTTTAAATTATTTAATTATAATTAATTAATTAATTTTTAATATTTATATAAAAAAATTATTATATAATACATTGATTATCAAGTTGCTTATTTTTTTAAGGAATTTAAAAGATTTTAAATATATATAATATTAATATTTTTAAATTAAATTAAATATTATTTTGATTTTACAATTAATACATTTATATAATTTACAAATACTAAAAATTTTAAAAAATAAATTGTAAAAACTAAAGTTGTAAAATATTAAATATTAATTTATAATTAATATTGTTTAAAAATTAAAGATAAAATAAATTTTATTTTAAATAAGATGGTCGACATAATTCACGCAATTGAAGTATTTTTTTACATAATTTTTTTAATCAATTATATAATCAAAAGTTATTTAAATTGTTTTTAGATAAATAAACAAATGTTAATATTAAAATTTAAAAATTTAAAAAAATTAACCACAAATTAAGAAAATTAAAAAAAACATTAATTTAGGTGCGACATAATTGACGCAATTGTTTAATTACAATTAATAGCCGATAAACTTTCCGTTATTCATCAAAACTTCAACTAAACAAGTTGTCATTGAGTGTGCCAGGGTTTTGAAGACAGATTCATGCATTTTATCTTAACTTTCGGTAATTGCGGCCCAAAGTTCGGCGACAAAACTAAATTGTTGTCCATTTGAGTATACCGATCAAACCAAAATTTTCCAAAGATTTTCGATTGGATTCAAATTCGGGTATTTTGACGGCCAATCCAAAACACAAAAAGATTTTTTTTGAAACCACTTTTGGGTTTTACTAGAGGTGTGTATACTGCAGTTGTCCTTCTAAAATACCAATTCTTTTCCGCAAATTTCTTCTCCAAATGGTAAAAGATTGTTTTCAAACACTTTGATGTAGTCTTTCAATGTCTGGCGTCCATTTAAAA
>JAQFXP010001636.1:0-18304 GCA_034693685.1 Belba bartosi
AATTAACAAAATGTTTACAAATTTTTAATTAGTGTAACAGTATTTAAGTTTGTGTTATTTTTGTTAATTCAAGAACTGACCAGCTGATTTTAAATCTAACATATATTATGTTTCTAAAACTATATAGTTTAAATTTGAATTTTGAAAGACTGCTCTAAACAAATAAGCAGCTATAGATATAATTAATTGTAATTTTCTCCTCACAAAAAATAGTAACATCTTATATAACTTATATGTTTATTAATGTTAAACATAACATGTACAAAAGTATTAACGTTTAGGTATTTAGGCATATATGCCTAAAAATATCTTTCTAAGACTCTACAATTATAGTTTAAATTGGATATTTTTTATAAATACTGTATTTAACTGGAATTTGTCTCTGTTTATTTTTTAGATTATTGCTTAATTAATTTTTATTTTATATAACAATAAGTTTTCAACAAAATATATGTTTTTTAAATTAAACGCGAGTTGGTCAATTTTAATTTTTACTATTTATGAGTACTCAACATAGAAATATGGCGCAAATTATGAACATGGTAGAAATATGGTTCTTTAACAATAAAAATCTTTGGCTCTTTCATTACAATTTTTTTAACAACAGTTAAGTTAAACGATTTGATTAAACCAACAAAATAAATAAAATAGCGTTTAATCAATAACAATGAGAAACCAAACCATACGCTTAAAATTGAAGCAAGATAGCATAAAAATTCAATTAGTTGCATGCTTGGCTTATATGAATAAACGATTAAGGGGTCATTTGGTAAAATTATCAGCAAGGATATCATATTTAACGACGCCATATCATTGCCTTTATCTTTAAGCGGGTCACTATAAATTACGACCGGTTTATAAAACTGTTTCACGCAATCAATGCGTTTACATCTTCGATCACATAACTCATCCAGGTTTAAATCCATAACGCAGCTTTTATTTCCACCATCATCAATTCGGACATTTGCTTCTCCTTTAAAAACGTCCGTTTCTCCAGAAATTACGCCACAATTTGATATACTCTTTTGGATTACACATTTTCGGGTGCAGTCTCTGCGCGAATAATATTCAGTCGTATTTCGATAATATTTGCAATTTGTTGAATACGGTTTCTGCAGTGATTTATACGTTAAATGAATGTAGTTGATTACATAATAATATCCTGGTAGTATTCGCAATGAATTCCAGCCATAAGTCGTAGGAAAGTCATACGAGTCGTGTATATATAAATTCCAATCTCTAGAGTTTGGTCGGCTTTCTGGTATTATATCAAGTACCATCCAAAATTTAATTGTTCTTGTTATGTTGACAATTTTTGAGCCTATATATATTAATGCATGTTTATATAAATTAATTTTAAAAATTTTGAATTAGTTTATTTTATTATAAATTTTATTTAAATAAAGTTTAGTTATTTGAACTATATATTAAATAAAAATATGCAAAATAAAGCATGCATAAAACAAACAAATTAAGTCAACAAGAAGATGTTATTATATAATTTATAACTCAATATTTTAATATATTTTTATTCTTACTATTAATAAAAGAATTAATTGTAAAGCAATAATATTCTGAACTAATACTTTCGCGCATTGTCTTAACGAAATACTCCTTCCAGTCCTCATCAATAGTATCCCACATATTAGGGCCAATTGTTATCAAATTGATATAATCAACAACCTTAATTTTGTTAAACACTTCATCGGATGTTTTTCCAGTCGAGAGTCCGCCAATATGTGTGCAAAATGTAATCGCCGGCAGAGTTAGACTCAATTCATTGAACTTCGTTTCAATCATTATATTCGTCGGATAACTGAAATACAATTGACTTATGAATATAGTTTGATATAACGAGCCGGCCACTAAAAAGCAAATGTAAAATTTGCTTGATAAATTGTAAAGTGTATTTTTGTGTTTATGCATTTTAATTAAAATTTTATTTGAGTTTATTTTTAAATAAATATTTTTAAAATGTTTATTTTTAAAACATTTATTGATAACCATAACAAACTTGTTAGGCTTTTATAACAACACTTATATGTTATATAATAACAAGTTATAAAATGCTAATTTTGAAATATCTTGTTAGAATATATTGATTCTTGTTAATTGATTTTTATAAACATTTATTAAATATACATGTTGTTTTATAAATAGATTCAAAAATCTTTCAATATATTGACACGTTGGAAATATATAGAGTGACAAAATATAAATTAACAAATTTTATATAAAGCTCAATTTAATAATTTTAAATATATAATTTTATAAAAAAAATTATCTTGTTAAATAAAATATAATGTTGAGTTAGTTTAAAATTATAAATAGGCATGTTAAAAAATTTTACTTTGCCCTAAAAACTTGATTAGATATTGTACTAGGTTTAATAATTTTACGTTTTAATATAATAATGCAAATATGCCACTTTGTAAAAGTTAAAATTTCAAACTTCTACACTTATATTCCTACATAAACATTAAAAATAAAATCAATTTTAATAATTATTATTTTGATTAAAATATTAATAATTAAATATTGTTTATGCTTAACAATATTGTCATTAAAAAAGTAATAGCATATAACTAAATATAAATATAAATTTGTTTTAATTATTATTTGTTTCTATGACAATAGTTTTAACATTCAATATATTTATAATTTGTTTAACTATAACAATAAAAAGTTATATTATGTTTTATTTGATAATAGATTTTGGTTAATGTGTTTAACACAAAAAGTTTGATTAGATTTGAATAGTTTTTTTTTCAAAACATTTTTGTGTATGTATTCAGGCATTACGTAAATTTTGAACTAATGTTTAGAAAAAATATTAATTTAAACACAGATTAAATGATTATGTCTAATATATTTAGATTTTGCTTATCTACAAAAATAAAACTATTTTAGATAAAATTTTCTATTTACACATAAAGAAATAATATAATAAATAAAATAAAAATTATTATAAATTGTCAATGTACCAATGTAGATGTAAAGATTAACTCTGTTGACTGTTGACAAGGTTCATTATTTTATTTAAATAATTTATTTTTAATTTTATTTTAATAAAAAATAAATTAAAATAATGATAAATAAAAATTATATTAATACGTTTTGAGTAAATACAGACATCAAACCTAAACTCAGGGATCGAGAAAGTCAGCCGATCCAAGGGGAATCAGGGGAGGGATTTTTTCAAAAACACTCAAAAGAAATATATATTTATGATAAAATTTTGCCTAATTTAACTGGATTTAAACTAAATTTAGTCAAATTAACAGTATTTAAACCAGATTTAGCACCAATTTAGAAAAAAATTTTTAATTTTGGCCAAAAAATTCAAAAAAATGCCGCCGAAGGCCGCCGGCAAAAAGTCGATGGGGAGTACCTTTTTGCGGACCAAATGCTATAAGTTTAATTTTTGTTAATAAAGATTGTCTGATTAAATAACTTTTAAAAAATTTGACATGATGCATAGTATATTCTGAATAACAGGCATTGTAAAGGGGGGATCAGCCAAAAATCATCCTAATTTTGAAAGTTGGCATTTAGCCGTTCCCCTAGCATTTAGTCTGAGAAAAGGAAGCCCCTTCGAGGTTTCACCCTTAGAACCACCCTTAGAACCCCCTTTCGGCGGCCCAGATTTGGCCCAGGTTTAAAACCTTCCTTCGGCGGCCGGAAAATTTTTAGAGGTTTTTGTCAAAAATTAGGACATTTTTCCTAAATTGATGCTAAATCCAGTTTAATTCCAGTTAAATTATGTAAAATTCTATTACAAATATATGGGTTTTTTGAGCGTTTTTAGAAATATCCCTTTTCTGATCCCCTCCCTTAGATTTTTGAAAAAAAAATCCCCACCCTGATCGCCCCCCTAGACCGGAAGACCTGCTCAATCCCTGCTGAATAATTATACAGTATTTGGACCTGCATAAAGTCTTTTATTTAATTAATTTAAATATTTAATAATTTTTTTAAATTAGATAATAAACGTATGCAATAAATATAAAATTAATAATTGTGATTAAATTAGATTAAATTATTTTAAATGTATTTTTATCAATTTATTCAGCAAGCTGCATCAAATATCAATACTTAGAAAATTATTTCAGTTAAAATGCAATGCGTTTAAAGTTAAACTTAAAATAAATAAACATGTTAAATATTTAACTGTCAATTCCTTTATTGCAACTTTTTATACATTATTTTATGAGTCATTTTTATGTATTAAATTCAATCAAGACAAAACTAAATAAAGAATTCAAATAGTATTCAAAATTGTTTATTTAATAATAAAAATAATAAGTTATTAATATTATTGCAGTAATGGATCAATTACTATATCAATCTATAAGATAAATCTTTTCTATAATTTGCGCTTGTATAATAATCAAAAAACATTTTATTTAAACAAAAAGTAAAAATTTCTTTATATTTATTATTTTAAATATTTAGGTTTAATATTATTGATTAAAAAATTTCTAAATCAAATTAATAATAACAAATGTTTTGATCCAAACATATTATGAGAAACGTAATGCTTATAAATATTAATACAAATTATGTGTAATTGTTTAAGGATTTCTATAGATTATTTCAGCATTTTTAACTCATTAATCATTTATAAACCAGGTGATTTCTAAAGACATTAATGACAGTGAACAATATCCTTTTATTATTTTATATATTAATGTATATCAAAGTTAGAGTTTTAGTAAATAACTATAGCTTTTAACAATAAATGTGTCAAAAATGCGTTTGAAAAATATTTTAAGAGATTTTATTTTTAATTTAAATACTTACTTATATTATATGGCGCTTCTGTATACTCAAATTGCCTATGTAAGTAAAATTCTTATTTAGATAAAATTATATATAAATATTAATACAAATAATTTTCAAATTGCTTGTTACATTTGTTTAACAAAGGCAGTATTCTTGTCATCATTTGGCACAACATTTATAGATTTAAAATACTTATTAAATACAAATATCGAAAACATATCATTTAATATACAATTTCAAAGCGTCGGCTTTTTGCTTGGTTGTTGTGGTAAATACAAATTAATACAGCTAGCTTATTTCAAAATGTTAAATTAATTAAAAAAATTATTCATTTTTAATCAGGTGGCTTTCTATACAAATGGATAAATCGGCAACTTACAATTACGATAACTGCATCTCTATTTGCTATAGTCGTCGTATTTGTGCCTTACTGTGTCGAGATGTGGCATTTCTACCTGTGCTCATTTATTATGGGCTTAAGCTGTGGCACGTATTTCAACAGCAATAATGTTTGGATCTTGGAACTATTTCAAGACAATTCCGGACCGATGTTACAGTTTTCGGGCTTTGTTTACGGCGTCGGCACTATAGTCGGGCCAATGTTGTTTCAACATTACGTTACCGGTGAACATCACCATGATCACTATGATGGCATTACTGTTCTTGCTAAATTTGACTTTATCAATGGCAGTCTAAATAATAATTTGAACAATTTAACATTAAATTCAAACATTTCGTTTGCTGATGGCAATGATGTTGATGAGATTTCGCGAAGATCAAAATTAAAAATTCCCTTCTTCATTTGTGGTGTTATAATTGCTATAGGTATTTAATAAATTCAATTAGTTATATTAGAATAATATTTACATGAACATTTTTTTTAATAAATATTTATATCTATTAACTAATAATCAAAACAAACTAATTATTATTTTAAAACTAACTAGTAATTTTTAATAAATTATTTTTTAAAACAAATTGATACAATTGACTAATTAAAATATTTAATTCAAATCAACTAGGTGCTGGTATACATTTAATGTTATTCTTATTTAAACGATACAGACTCAATATTGTTGAAATTGGAAAAGTATGCGAAACAGATAGAAAAATAAACGGAAGCACATACTTTGGCAAATTAATCATTCTACTATGCATGCTACTATTCACATTCCATATGGCATCGCATTATGTACAATTTGCGGCAACATATCTACAATATGTACCATTGGAACTATCAGCAAGCAAAGCGGCCGAAATTGTCTCATATATGGGCTTACTATTGACTACCAGTCAAGGCGTGTGCGTACTTATAGCGCTCAAATTACGGCCGCAAATTATGCTAGCTTATCATTTTGCAATTATGGCAGCTGGCTTAATTTTAATGTTTTTCGGCAAATATTCGCTGCCTATGATGTGGGCTGGCATATTAGTGATGGCGTTAGGTATTGGTGCGGTATTTTCGCTTCTATTCACATTTGTGGCTGCTCAAATTGAAGTAACCGATACGGTTGGTACATTTTTGAATTTTGCATCCAGAATAACTGGCTTGTTTATGCCATCGATTATTGGTAGTCTTATTGAACTACATCCGGATGTTTATGTCTTTGTTATATTTTTTGATCTAATTGTCTGCACTCTTCTCATTGTCTGTATTTTGTTATTAGTTCGCAGACATAAAATTGTTAAACAGTTATTGATTTAATGTTTAAGTTTTTTAAATTATATAAATTATGTTAAACATATTCTAATTAAAAATTTGTAAAAATAATAAAATTAATTTATTGGATTAAAACTAAAATATAGTTTTAGTAAGTGGATTTATTACATTAATTATTTAAAATATTTAATTATATTATTTGATAATATAAAAATTAGCTATGTAATTTATAAAAGTTATTATTTTTTTTCAGTAAGGATTAAAACTGAAATTTATGATAAAAGAACAAGGTAAAGATCTTAAAATATTATAAAACAATTTAAGCAAATTTAAACAGAACTTAAAAATAAATTTTAAAAAATATTTTTAATTTTAATTAAAATTACAACTTGCAATTTATACGAGTAAAAATGCTATTCAATGTTAAAAATTTTATACTAATTCTGTAAAAAAGAAATATGCTATTTAATTTGTTTAAGCTTGCGATAATTTGTTCATAAGAAGAATGTGCCGGATTTTATTTGTTATTTTATAAGTTATAATTTTTACTAATAAAAAATATTTATTTTATTCAATTTAGTTTAATTAAAGTAATATGTTAATTTAAATGTAATAAATCATAAGTAATTAGTATACATTTTTAGTTTTTATATTTGATTTTGATTAATTTAACATGTAATTAATTTAATATGTATTAATCAAAATTATTAAAGATATAATAAATAGGAAAAATTATTAAAATAAGATAACAACTAAACAATTATAAATTCAATTACAAACATAAACTGAACGGAACTATTGTTGCATTATTATTAAAATTATAAAATATTTTTAAATTAAAAAACAGTTTGAAATTAATACGATTTTTAAAAATTAAAATATTTATATTGAGAGAATACAGTTTAGAAATATATTTAAATCAAATAACATTTAATCATTGAATGCGTTTCCATAGCTTTACGGCTGTATTTATAGGTCTGTTATCAGCACTCGTTGTATAGATATATAATTGGTTTAAAGCACTTCCACCCAAATCATGTACTAAATCTGGTGACCAACCTGTTGAAATTCTCCAAAAATATTGATACCAGGTTGGAGATTGAAGTTCTATCGCATGAGTGATAACATTAGAAATGTACGAATAGTTTTGAGGCTGTATTTGACCGAAAGGCGCCGACAGATCCCCAGAAGCCCTAAAAAATAGATTCGAATATTGTTTCGTCACTTCAGTCCATACGGTCTGTGGCCAGAGTTGGGTTGGCTCTGATTGATTCGGGAGTTGAGTATATATGAACCCAATCGGCACTAATTGTTGTGACAATACGTCGATTGACTTTTGCTGAGATTCTATCATATTTTGTTGTTTTTTCAACAGATCTCTCAACACATTTATAGTCCATTCCTGACTCTTCTGACATACAATTAAACTCTCGTGACTGCATGACTCATCATTCCATTGACCAAGGAGGGTTTTGGATAATGACATCTGGACACATTCACCAGGGTTAGTTGGGTCCGGACTACCTTTAGCCCAATTCTTATAATCAACGCCTTGATCATCCATCCATTTATATGTCTTTTCCTTTAACTCTAAGCCAATCCACACATTGTCTGCAATTGTGCTATAGTTTGACAATAGGTTTGATAGGAATAGCTGCTCCTCTTCGGAGTGAATAGTGATTAAAGTGGAAGTGGAGTCCAATTCAGTGCAACTTTTTTTTGCTTCCAATTCTGTTCCCAATTTCTCTATTATTTGAAAACATTTTTTATCCGAATATGGAATCCAATCATTACATGCATTAAGGGTTTCAGCTTTGTTTAAATCAGCTAGATTAAATAAATAAAATGTCAAATTAAAAAAATAATATAAAGTAAACATTTATTAATTATATAATTATATAGATATACCAAAAAGTATTGTATAATAGATAAATAAACTTAAAATAAAATAGTTCATATTTGCATTAAAATTATAAATTGTATTTTTACTTTTAAAAATTAATTAAGAGCAATACTTTAATTATTAATATTAACTAAAATATTTTAAACAAATTATTTTATTTAATAAAATTAATATAAGAAATTAATATTTTTATAGCTTAACTTATCAAACTATATAATAATAATAACCTTTAAAATTTTTTCCGATAATTTTTCAAGTGTGTTTTATCTTAAAAAATTAAATGTCAAATTTTTAAATAAAATATAGTTAATATAAATCAAATAAAAAGATAATGTTAATTGAGCATGTCGAAATCGTAAAATGTTTCTTAGATAATCAAATTTTATTATTTTTACACAAGATGGATTTTTACACAAGAAGCGGGGTTTGCTACAGCTTACCCTTAAGTGATGAGAAAAATAATCACTATTATAGCATAAAATAAAATTTGGGAAATTATTTACAGATGCAAAAAAAAATTTAATATAACAAAAATACAAGTACATTTTAAGAAAATATTATAATATTAAAAAAATAATTATGTAAATTTAAAAATTATTAAAATAAGCAAATAAATATTTTTAAATATTTTCTTCGGTTAAGCAATTTCGACGATCAGTAAGAATTAAATTAAATTTAGAAAATGATTATTCAACACCAACAGTAGTTAAAGGAGCAAAAGTTAAATAATAATCTGTTTTTGAAGTAAATTTAACTAAATCAGGATTTTTTAATAAACTTTTTTGGAATTTATTAAAAGCATATTTTGGATACAATTTTAACTTTTCTTTAACATTATTAATTATATTAATTTGTTATTGTAATGTTAGTGATTGAGATTGAATTGTTTTAATATTTGGTAATAAAAATTGAAATACATTTAAATTTTAAATTTTATTTTTTAATAAATTATTTTTAATTTGTGTTTTTAATTTTAAGATAGCTATTAACTTTTTATCCCCACTAATCCTATTTCTATATTTAACAATTTTATCGTAATTTTAACCATAAAATTGAGCAACTTCTAACTAATTGATTGATTGTTCGATTAATTGAATTAAAACGTTTTTAATTGTTTTAAATAATAATTTAATTATTATTTTTGCTTTAAATTAAATTAATTAAATCTAAACTATTTTTACTTAATATAAGAAATTCAAAAAATAAACAAAAAATTTTTGCTTATCGAATTACAAGATTAATAAATATTGATATATCTAAACGCAGGTGTTAATGATAAAATGCACTTAAAATCAAAAATTGTTTTTATATTTAATCATTTTAATTAAATCAAATTCATTTTCATTTATTATAAGAAATGCAAACAATAAACGAAAACCTTTTGCTTATCAAATCACAAGATTTAAAATATCGGTATATCTAAATGCATATGTTGTGATAAACCGGATATTTTAGTTTATAACTATATTTTCCATTACTTATGGGTAGGCTGTAGCAAACCCCGCTCACTTAAGTTATAACACTAGTTTGTTTTTTTTTGCTTTTGTTTTTTATCTTGCACAACCGGGGGTATCAACCTAATCAAAAATTGTCACTTCACAGTAAGTTAAGGTAACGATGATTGTGTCACAGTTTTATCCCTAAACAGGGCTAAAGCGTAGCTATACATAATTTGTAGCTAAACCGGTCGTACACTACTGAATAACGGTGCTTGGTAAGCAGCACGTGCTCGTCTTGTCTCCCCTAAACTTTATGATACTTTTTAAAACAAGAAATTTGAACCCACTAACTGTTTTTTGAAGTTTAATACTAAAATGTTAAAATTTTAAAACTTATTTAAATGCATTAAACAATCAAGAAGACTTGTTGTTTAAAAGAGTAAAAAAATTATATTAAAATTAAATCTAAAATATATGACTTTAAATAAAAATCAAATTTTATTTTTATTTTATGAAATAATAAATTGCTTTATGTAATCACTATATTATAATTGAAATTAGATATTTAACTTACAAGTCTAAATTTATTTCATATTCTCAAACAATCTGTTATTTAAAAAATTATTAGAAATAAAGTGAAGACATGTTTGACATAAATTTAATTAAAGTTAAAACAAAACATAATTTGAAGATTAAAGACAAGAATTACAGGAAATTTACAAACATTGAAGAAGACGGTCGACACATATCGAGGAACACATCAATTAATAAGGAGTTGATTAGCGACCGATTCCGTTGACATTACATCTCGTTTCGAGCCTTCAGTGCAAACATCTGATGATTGATAGCATAATAATAGCAATCATTTGAAACAAATTATTCCAAAAAAGTGATAAAAATATTATATTTATTGTTAGCCATAATCGGCTAATTATCAGAATTATTTAAAATTATATGAACTAAAATCAAAAATTATTTTTAAAAGTTTCAGTATAAATTAATAATTATTATATTAAAATTTACATTTTTGTTTATTTTGATTAACATCAATCTAGTATTTTTAAATTAATTAAAATTTTTATGTTTAATATTTTTGGTGAATGTTTTTTTTAAATATATTCATTTGAATAAGTAATAAATTAGTTTAAAATTATTTAATTTTTTAAAATTTGTTGTTAAAACTAAAATATATGTTAAAAAAATTAATTAATGTTATTATAACTGTGTTATAAATATTTATTTAGTTTAGCAATATAAATTTTGTGTTTTATATATTACATAATACTTATAACTTTATCTAATTTTCAAGTTTTTTTGTTTACTTGATATTAAAATACCTTTTAATCAATTGTTTAGAAATAAGATTAATGTTATTTTTAAAAAATTATATAAATTAAATAATAAAAACTTGTTAATTGAATTTAAATAATTTTTTATTTTATTAAAACTTGCTAAATAAAATATAAATTAATGATTTATAATGTATATTAATTTAAAGAAATTTTATATTATTTTAAAGGAGTTTTACTGTATTATTAAACAGGAAATAAAAAAATAATTAATATTATTATATATTAGAAGTTTTATAAAATAAATATAATTTTATAAAACAATCTGTATTTTTAAAAAATGGAGTATAAAATAATGTCTTATTTTATGCAAAATGTTATTTATTTTATATACAAAATAAAAATATTGTTTTATTGTAAAACAATTACAAAGTTTAAGAAAAAACTCGATATTTTATTGAAAAAGTTACAGAAAATATACAAACGATTTGATTTAATTCCAATTATGTTTTAACTTTTTTACGAAGTCTTTGTAAATATATTACTCTTTACAAACATTATATATATATAAACATGATAATATATATATTATATTAACTTTATTTAAGTTTATATTAATTTTATAATTAAGTAATTAATTATAAAAATCAATATAATTTAAAACAATTTATAAAACAAAAATAATTTTCAAATTAAAATAATTATTAATTTTAACTTGTACAAATAAATTAAATTTATTTATAAAAAAAATAGTTTTATTCACATAATCAGAATTAATTATCAAAAATAGTTTTTAAAAATGTAACCAAAAATCTATTTTATTGTTTGCCGTATTTGACTATTGATAACTTATGATCATTTACTGATAACATGGTTAAATATTTTTTTAATTAAAATTAAATTTATATTTTAATTTAACATGTATTATAATAAATTTTAGACTTGTATTATATTATTTTAAGTAATATATGTATCTATTTATATATTTTATAAAAATTTATTGTTGTTTTACAATATTATATTTTTAATTGTTTAAAATTTTTTAATTAATTGAGATAAACGTATTAATAATTTTTGACTATTATTTTTTACATGTTTATTTATTTAATTGCTATGTAAAATGTATTCAAAATTTGATTACATTATCTTGATTATTGTTAATACTAAGATTATTGTTAACATTGTTTATAAAATATCCACAAATTATATAAAATTTATTATTTTATTAATATATTAATTATTGTTTTTAATATTTGTGTTTTTTGTATTACTTTCATTTTTATAACATTTGTCTTGTTTTCAAACTTTTTGGTTGTTTTTATAAAAAATCATTTTCAATCAATTGTTTAGAAATGAGATTAATTTTTAAAATCAAAACTTTATTTATAATCAATTGTTGTAAAAAATATAGTAATAAAATCTATTTGTGTTATTAAAAGTTTTATTGTAAAAATTATTTTTTTAAGCCATGCAAATTTTTAATATATTTTGTTAAACGATATTATAACGAAGTTATGTTGTAAATGTTCATAAATGTGTTTCTAGTTTTAAAATTTAATTAAATTATAAAACAATCTGTAGTTTATAAATGGAGTTTAAAATAATGTCGTATTTTCTGCAAATATTTATTTATATTATATTTAAAATAATAATTATGTTTTGCTTCAAAACAATTACAAAGTTTAAAAAATATTTTATTTTAACAATAAAAAAGTTACAGAAAATATACAAACGTTTTGTTATAATTTGTTTAAACTCTTAACGTAAAGACAAAAATTTTATACATATATTATATTTTACTTATTTTCAACATATTTCAACATGTAAATACTTATATTTTATTAATCTCGTTTAAGTTTCTAATAATTATTTTATTGGATTATTAATTAATCAAAAATATTTATTTATAATTTTTAATACAATTAATTAATGTAAAAATTAAATGAATTACTAATTTTTATTATAGCAACATGTACACAACAAAATTAAAATTATTATATATTTAATTATTTATAATTTGTTTTATCTAGTTAAAATTTATTTATAAAACATATAGCAATTATATGTATATTAAATTATTAATTCACTTACATGTTTAAAAAATAATTACATTTTTAAAGTGTATTTATGTTGCTTTAATATTATAATTGTTAAATATTATAATATTTTATCTTATTAAAAAACATTTGAATTTGTTTTATATATTTTAATAATAAATCAATTGTTTTTAAATAAGATAAATATATTCTAAAAACAAAAACATTTTTAAGAATTTTAAACTTAATGTAAAATAATATAAAAATAATTTTAAACATTATAAAATACAAAATCACACAACATTTTAAACAATATTAAATATGTTTATATAGTTAATAAAAAATTTTAAAACATATTGTACAAATAATCTTTCAAGTTAAATTATAAAACAAGATAAATTAAAAAAATTATAAAACATTAATTAAATTAACACAAAAACAGAACAATCTTCAATGGATAAATAATACAAAAGTTTTATTAGAATACTATTAATTTTTAAATAACATTTGGAAAATATATTAATTTATCGAAATTCAATTTAAGGCAATATTTCCAAGTTTGTATATATAATGGCTAATTCAAGTTCCAATACTCATAAATACCACATGCATCAAAACTGATATAACTGGCCACTTTAAAAACACTATAGCAAACAACGTTGTTGAACAAATTTTGAAACGTACTCGTCATCAGATACACTGTTAAAACAAATTAAAAATTTACACTGTTAAAGTATTGATATAACATAAGTTTAAAACAAATAAATTTTGAAAATTTTATAAGTAATATTCAGCATATATAATTTATATAATAATTAAAATTTAAGAATATTAGTAATAAATTAATATACATTTTCTAAATATATTATAAACAAATTCATAAAGTTCGCTAAGGTCATTAGGGTCAGAGTTTATTGTATTGATTTGAATAAAAGCTATTAAAACGCATTAAAAAATAAGTTTTAAAAATTCGCACAAGTTGTATTTTCAGTTTATACAAGTTATACAAGTTAAACTATTAAAAATTAAAATAAAAACTTTTTAAATAAAAAAAACTACTTCTAACCAGTAAGTAAAATTTTAAAGCTCTCCAACATTTTACGCGCTTATATTGCTGATGCAATTAATTTAATTAAACAACAAATTTGAACCTGCAGAAATAAAAAGTTTAAAAATTTAATTTTTAGTAATTTTTGTAAATTAAATTATAATGCAACTAACTATTGAATAATTTACCAACATCTAGCATTTGTTTTAATGAAATTTTTAACAATATGTTTTTATGACTGTAACACTTTTTGGTTATAATTCCTTCAATTTAACTAATGTTTAAAACTATTTAGATAACAAATAAGTTAACAAATTGTAAATTAATATTTATTTATAATAATTTTCTTGCAGGACAAATGCTATAATAATATATTTGATAATTTTTCATATCAGAAAAACTGTTTTTTTATAACGTTAATACTAATAAAAATTAAACTAATATTTGTAATTAATTAATTATATTTTTAATTTAGATTATTAATGTTAATATTTAATAGTAATTATTGATATTAAGTTTTTAAAATAACAAATTTAATTTAAATTAATTTCAGTTATTGAATGCGTTTCCATAGCTTTACGGCTGTATTCATAGGTCTGTTATCAGCACTCGTTGTGTATAAATACATTGCAAATAATGGTTGATCCTGATAACCAGAATTTAATTCTTCAGACCAGCTACCAGATTTTATAGAATGATATGTTGGTCCTTCATTACTTTCAACTTTAGCTCCGGTTGAATGCCAAGTTTTAATATCGGAAATGTATGAATAGTTTTGTGGCTGTATTTGACCGAAAGGCGCCGACAGATCCCCAGAAGCCCTAAAGAATAGATTCGAATATTGTTTCGTCACTTCAGTCCATACGGTTTGTGGCCAGAGTTGGGTTGGCTCTGATTGGTTCGGTAATTGTGTGTAGAGGAAGCCAATCGGAACAGAACTATTTGTTTGATATTTCAAACTATCAATCTCAATTTGTTGTTTTTTAAGCTCTAATTCTTGTGCTATAATACTTGTCTGTTGTTGAGCCAATAGTTTGGTTACATTTTCTAATATGTCTTTCAATTGAATTACAGTCCACTCCTGTTTAGTCTCACATACTATTAATCCCATTTTATTGCATTTCTCATCACTCCATTTACCCAGGGTTAGTTTTGTCAATGACATTTTAACACATGGATCCGGATTATACGGGTCGGGACTACCCTGGTCCCAATTCTTGTAATCCAAACCCTTGTCGTCCATCCATTTGAATGCATTCTCTTTTAACTCTAAGCCAATCCACACATTCTCAGCAATTGTGCTATAATTTGACAATAGGTTTGATAGGAATAGCTGTTCCTCTTCGGAGTGAATAGTGATTAGAGTGGAAGTGGAGTCCAATTCAGTGCAACTCTTCTTCGCCACGTCTTCTGTACCCAATTTCTCAATTATTTTATAACATTTTTCATCCAAATAAGGCGTCCAATCATTGCATGCGTTCAGACATTCAACATTACTTAAATTAGCTAGATCAAATAAATTAAAATTGTAAATAATAATGTAATAATTCTCAATTTAACATTAATACCAAATAAAATTGTATAATAGATGAATAAATTTAGAAAATAATTAATCATATTTGCAGCAAAATTATAAAGTATATTTTTATAAAAATATAAATTTAACCTAAGCTTTAAATATTAATTATTAATATATATTAAACAAAAAATTCAATTTGATTAAATCACATAAAAAATTATTTATCTATAACTTGACTTATGAAATATATAATAACCGAGATTGAAAAGGGGGGATCAGGCAATACTCCCCTGTTTTTGAAAATTGACATTTAACCCCTCTTTAGCATTTGGTTTACAAAATATTACCTTCCACAATTTTTTTTCCGCCTACCGGGTTTTTGTACAAATTTTTAGAATAATTATTTCCCAGACCTCCCACCCTGAATTTACCGACCTTTGCAAGAATTGTTTAATAATAATCTTTAAATTATTTAGAATTTTATTTTGATTAATATTCAAGTGTTTTTAATCTTAAATAAAAAGTAAATGTCAATTTTTTATTAAATATATTTATAATAATATGATATTTATTTTTAATCTATACTAAAAACAATTATTTTTAATTACATTAATTTATTTAATAAAAATATTTTTTTTGACAAACCAACAAACGTAAATAAATTTGACAAGCTTATTTATTTACATATAGTATAATAACATGATTATTGTTACAGTTTATAAAAACATTTCTAATAAAAAACAATTGTTTAATATTTATAAAAATAAAATTTTTAATATTTATAAAAATTTATTTAATAAAACTATTTAAATATTTTACATTTAAAAATATTTAACAAAAAATAAAGTTTTTAACATGACATTTAATTTCTCACAAATTGCAATTAATTAATGATATCAACTACTTGAATTTAATTATCTATTACAATTTTATCAAGAAATGTCACTCATATTCAATATAGATTAAAATAGCAAAGTTTAAATTAATAATGTATAAAAGAATGTTTATTAGAAATAATTTTATAATAATTTAACTATACCTATAATATTATAGTTTGAAATTATTTTTTTGTTTAGTTTATTAAAGATTATTAAAAATATTTGTTTAATAAAATGAATAACTTATTAGGTTTTAATATTACTTTTGTAATTGCAATTATTGTTGGTATTGTATATTTATTTTTTGTTAAATAACTTTTTTTTATCAAAATTATTATTTTTATCTAGCTCATTTAAATTATATAAATATTCTGAACGCATGCAATGATTGGATTCCATATTCGGATAAAAAATGTTTTAAAATAATAGAAAGATTGGGAACGGAATTGGAGGCAAAGAATTGTTGCACTGAATTGGACTCCACTTCCACTCTAATCACTATTCACTCCAAAGAGGAACAGCTATTCCTATCAAACCTATTGTCAAACTATAGCACAATTGCTGAGAATATGTGGATTGGCTTAGAGTTGAAGGAAAAGACATATAAATGAATGGATGATCAAGGGGTGGATTATAAGAATTGGGACCAGGGTAGTCCTGATCCAACTGATCCACAATCATGTGTCAAAATGTCAATAATAAGAACATTGCTGGGTAAATGGGAAGACATATCATGCAATAAAATTGGATTAATAGTATGTCAAACAAGACAGGAATGGACTGTAACTAAATTGAAAGATGTTTTGGAAAATGTAACCAAACTATTGGCTGAACAACAGATTAATATTGAAAAACAAAAAGTAATTATACAAAAGCTTGAGAACAATAGTAGTGAACAGCAAAAGGCAATCGACGTATTGTCGCAACAATTAGTGCCGATTGGGTTCATCTATAGTCAACTCCCGAACCAATCAGAGCCAACCCAACTCTGGCCACAGACCGTATGGACTGAAGTGACGAAACAATATTCGAATCTATTCTTTAGGGCTTCTGGGGATCTGTCGGCGCCTTTCGGTCAAATACAGCCACAAAACTATTGATACATATCTAATATTAATAGTTGGGTCATAAACGGTGTCATACATACTAATACATCTGATTGGCATAACACTGAATTAAATTCAAAGTCGTGGTCTCAGGATACTATTGTCCATCCTAGTACTGGTGATGTTTTGACTGGAATGAAATTATTTACAACTGATGCTGAGAACAGACCAATGAATACAGCGGTTAAGATATGGAAACGCATTCAATAATAATTACTGTCAAATCCATGCATGCTACACATGTTGTGGCAAATGTTAAATATTAAGTAATTATCATGTTACGCATTTGTTTCTAAAATTATTTTAATGTAGTATGACTTTGCTAAATATGTTTTCAAAATATCAACTTTAAAATAAAATTTTTGTTTGAAATATATTTTATGATTTTATATTCAGTGTGTTAATTTAAATTCATTATTATTACATTACAATAAATAAAAACATTAGTAGTGAGTAGTGACTCTGGGCACGTTTTAGCTCCTCCCACTTTTGATGATGTCAGAGATAAGAAACCGGTTTTGACTGCACTATAGTGCGATGGTATTTTTTGATGACGAAATTTTTAAAATGTTGTGTAAGAGTGCGATGGTGTTTACCGACGGTAAATTCTGGCCAGATTTTTTCTGACCAGATTTTTTCGG
>JAQFXP010001637.1:0-18292 GCA_034693685.1 Belba bartosi
TCTATATTAATTTTGTTTGATTACCAATTTTAAATTATTTTATATTTATATAAAACATAAAAATTAATATAAACGCAAGTAAGTTTAAAATTAAAATCAGAAATACAAAACTTTATTTAACAAATAGTTTGCATTTATTGTTGTATTAATAATAATAAAGTTTAAAATAAGGTTTAAATAAAATCTTTTATTTTAAGCAATTATTGAAAAACAATTGAATTATTAAAATTAAATTGCAATAAAATCTCGATAAATGGATTTATTACATTATTAGCTAAATTCAATTAGCACATTTTCCGATGTAAGAACTGGTTATGTGATGCATAAAATTTATTCTTTAGATTAAGACAAAAAAAATTAGGAAGCAAATTTAAGTTAGGGTACAAAACAAAGTAAATATCGATTTTTAATTAAAGCCTAAAATCTGTAAATATACAAGTTAAATATTTCGGCAGCTCACATTAAATGCAACTAGCTATAAAATATTATATTTTTAAGTATAGATTAAAATTCAAGTTTAGTATATTTTGTAATATATATTAATCACTTATTTTACGCATTTTTGGTTATAAGCTAGATGGAATGTACTTTTTTTTAACAATAATTAAATCGCTGTAATTAAGAAAATACTCTCAGCTCTTGAGTTAATTAATTCTTTATTTTGTTTATTAATTTAGAGATGAGCAATGATGGGAGAGTTTAGAGATTTATTTGTTTTGAATATTTCTTTTCTATTCAATAGATGAAAATTTGAGAGCAATGCAAAACAAATATTTTTAAATCTTTAAACTTCTCCTTCAATGTCTTTATTGCTCATCTTTAGAATAATAAAAAAAGATAAAGAATTAATTTGTTATATTCCTATTAAACAATTGTCTCTTCAAAGTTCGAATGCAATTAACTTTAGAGCTGAGAGTATTTTCTTAATTTCAAGGATTTAATTGCATTATAGACATTATTTTATAAAATACCTTGGTGATTCCAATAGATATTATCTATTTTGTCAATTTTATTCATGTTTATATGAATTTTTAACATAATATAATCAGGTCAATCAATTTATCTGAAAAATTTTTTTATCAATTTATTTTAATTAGTTGAGAAAATTATTAATAAGCAGGATAAATTCTAATTTAAAAGCATGTATCGGTTTTGTGAAAATTGTATACAATTTGCTAATTGAAAATCAGGAATAGACTTAAAGTAATGAATAGATTTAAACGAATTATTTTTAACTATTTATAATAATAAAACAAAATTAAATACATCTCATACTGCAAGCTATGGCTTTCGAATATCGATTTCATTTCATTTCAAATGTTTCACATCTATTGAAACAATTTGTATTCATTTAGGCATTCATTCATATACTGCATATTTGCGGATCAAACAGATTAATGAGTTTGTAATTAAGTCAAATTAATCATTAATTTAATTTCAAATTCTGTTTTATTAAAATTATTCTCTGATCTAATTTACTTTTAAGGCATATAAATGAGTGAAAAATATTTATTTAAGTTTAGAAATCTATTAAAGCAAACATATTAAACGAATCATTTGGCTTCAAATTGAAATATTGCAACAATTCTCTGTCTATAGGCTATTAGTGTCATTAAAATCCGATTTTTTCACTAAACAACTAATCATTAGATTTGGGGGAAATTGAAGGACTAATGAATCGCTTTTTTCGATGACATTACCGAAAACATTGTTAAACAAATAAATTTAAACTCATTTGTGTTTTACTTTTAAAATCAAATTTATTTAATAATAATAATAATTAATATAATAAAAGTGTTGATTATAACTAATGTCAATCATAATCATAAATATGAACCGAATTTATAATAATAATTGAATTAAATTATTATTATATGCGTTAATCAAATGTGTGAAATACGTTCAGAGGCACATAATGTACTGTAAATCTCGTTATATAATAATAATATTATATATAATTATCTCAAATATCGTACAATTAATTAATTATTTATTTATATATATTTTTAATTATTATTCTTCAGATACACCAATTTTTTTCGCAGTAACTAAACTAAATTTTTTTTTCTCTTACTATCAGTTATATTATATTCATATAATATATGTATAGAAGAAGATTATCACTGATTATCAGATAATCCAAATTGAATTTTAAGATAAAAAAGGCTTTACTATTAGAAACAACTTTTTCTTATAATTTTTTTTTTCGTTCATTCGTTTAGTTGTTTTAATAATAATTTAATTAAAATTAATTTTTTGGTAAAATGTATAATAGTTTCTAATAAATGAATTACTTTTTTCAATATATTCTTTGCTATTATTATTAGACATTAATTATTAAATATTACTTTAATTTAATTCTTTTACTTTTACTTAAAAACTAAACAAAAATCAAAAAACTATTCTCTTGTCTATTGATTAGAACAACTATTTTGTTGCGTAAAAGTTATTCAAGTGTTGGAAGAGTTGGTATGGATTTGGTTGGGGCTGTTGGCTGTGGTGTTGCTGTTGCTCCAGGAGCTGCTTATATGCGGCATAATTGGCCGCTTTTGCACTATTCTCTAACTGTGCCAACAGGTGGTCGGCCGCAGTGGTCGGGTATGCACTCGATAACATCGGATGACTGGCTAACAGATGCGGAGACATCGGTGCAGAGGACAGGTAGGGCGAACCCGATGATACAGAGGTCGGATACAGTGCCGGCCCGTTCTGCCACAAATAGTTCGGAGAGGAATAAAAGGCCGGATTGAATGTGGGCAGAGATGGGTTGTATTCGGAAATGGCCGGTGCGGATGTGCGTTGGGAGGGCGCACTAGTATGTACTGATGAGGCCATTGTTGTATATATTGATGGCATTGACACCATTGCCGAACTCGACATCTTTGACGACATCTTAGAAGCGAATTCGGCTTCGATTTTGTCGATTCGTTCGATTCGTTCGATTCGGTCGGCTCTGTCTGTTCGCTCTGATCGGACGTTTGGACTGGACTGTCGGTGCAACGACTGTTTGGGTGAGTTATGATGTGCTGATTGGTGTCTATGACTATGACTACTGGTGTGGCTGTGATTGTACTGTTCGTTAACACTGTTAGACATTGACTGATGCGCTGATTGTGTTGGCATAGGGACAGACTGTGCCGGATGTCTGACCTGTGGCTTAACTATGTGTTGCGAATGGGATGAGTTGTGATGTCTTTCCTGTTGTTGTTCTCTGTTTTGGTGCTGCAAATGGTTTGATTGGCTCTGTTTGGTCTGATGTGACACTTGTTGTGGATGTGTCTGATGTTGGGCCGACTGATGGTACGAATGGTGTGTCGAATGAATTTTATTTGGTTTGTGATTCACATACTTTTGCGGCTCATTGTGTGGAAGCGTTTTGTTGTGATAGTTGAGTGAGTGTTGAACCGACTTCTGAACACTTGGAGGAACACTATTGACTGGTTGTGGACATAGCTTATGATGAGGTGTTGTCGGCGCCAGTGGTGTCACTGACCGCATAGCCGATGATGACATCTGAAGTGCGGACATTAACGGCGGAGTCAATGAGTGATGGATTTGGTGATCGAGCTTTGGTTTTGGCACTTCATGTTTAGGCGATTCCAGTTTTCTCTTCTTTACACTTAAGTCCAATCCGTTGTAGCCGTCGATCAATGCCTGTGACGGAGAGGTACGGCTGTCGGCTTCGAGGTATCGCTTCTTCACACTCAGATCCAGGACATCGTTGCAGACAATTTCGGCCACAATTTGTGGCTTTGATTCGGTTTCAATTCGGAATAAGGATTGGGTTGAATGTGCGGGCAATGGGTTCGGAGGATACGACGAATTGATCTTATTTTTCAAGTTGTTCTGAGGTTTGCACTGATATTCCTTTGCAATCAATGGTATATTCGTTGTCTTGATTACAGTCGGCCGGCGCTGAAACATGTCGTACGAAGTCTTCTTGATTTGGTGCGGGACCGGCACCGGAATTGGCATCGGTTTGGGTGCCGTCGCCCTCAGCGGAACGGGTGATGTATGTAGTGGTGGCGGCGGTAAAGGTGCCGACGAAGACATGGATATGGGCGGAGACACCAGTGGTTCCGCTTTGACTGAGTTTACTAGAGTTGATATTGAGAACAGGGGTGAAGCGGCCACTGGGAACGGGAGGGCCGGCGCCGTCGATGTGACCGCAGACACATTGGTCACCACCAGAGGCTGTTTCACAGAACTCAGATTTGTCACCGAATTAGTCGAATCGAATGAGAAGTTCGATTTGGATTCGGTTTTGATTTCCAAAACAATCGGTTTGGCAGTCAATGCCAGCGCCGGTGTCTGTGTTTCGGCTTTTGTCGAAGAAGTGGCCGTCGATTCAGTCTTGATATCACTTGATATGACGTCTTCTTCACAAATATCACTAACAGGACTCAAATGGATCACAGAATCAGTTGTCGCTTCAGTTGTGGCACAAGATTTCGCCTCCAATTCCGACGACTCGACAACAACTTTTGGCTCAACTTTGGTCTCAACCGAAGACTTAACAATATCTTTAATTAGATTCAGATTCTCTTTCACTTCTTCGTCTTCTTCTTCTTCTTCGGTTAGTTCTTCGCGATTCAAATCACTGAACGGTTTCTTCTCATTGTCTGTGTCTTCAGTATCACTATTGCTGTCGACAACGCACTGGTCGTCGAGTTTACTAACACTTAGTTCTTCAGAAACGGTATCTTTATTTGAATCTAAAACTTGTTTTCGTTGATCAACACTATTGTCGTCAGTGTTGGGTTCGTCCGACTCCTCATTGGACTCGTCCTCTAACTCCTGACCACTACTACTGTTCTTCACTTTCAAGAGATTCAATTTAACGATTAGTTTCGGTTGTTTCGGCTCTTCGTCTGAGTGCTGGTAAAGCGTTTTCTCAGGCGTCGAAGTCGAGTCACTGTAGTTGTCGTTGTCTTCATCGGACTTAATCTTAGCTTTGATGCCATTAACCAATTTGTTGTTCACTTTCTTCTTATGCTTCAAACCATTGGCAGAACTGTCGCTGTTTTTCTCGACTCTTTGGTTCTGCTTTTTGCCGCCTTTTTTACCACCAGAAGAAGAGCTACTGTTTGTTGTCTTCCGTCGAGTTTTCTTTTCGGACTCGCCGTTTAGGTGCCGTTCGAAAGGCAGGAGCAGTCGCTCGTAGTGTCTTCGGGTGCAGGTGGCGGCCGATGTACTTCCCGGGTCGCCGCCCATCTCGTCGTATAGTTTTTTCCAATTCTTATTACTCGTAATCTTGTCATAACCGCCGAGTTTTTGGGCGTGAGTCCAGAAAAAGTATAAATCAACTGAAAAATTAAAGTTAAAACAATTTCTTATTATTAAAATTCTTGTTCAATCAAACAGAAAGAAATGTTTTTAATTAAAATTCAAAACTGTTTTCTCATTTCCTATTCCAATTTTTTTTAATGATAAATGAATGTAAATATAATGTAATTTTTTTAGCTTTATTTGTATGTAATATCTCTTTCTCTTCTCAAGTGATTGACTCTAATTAAGTATTTGTTAACGAATAAAGTGATTATTTGAAAAACTCTTTTTTCTCTACTATTCTCTCTATTTATTTATCTATTAATAGAAAACAGAGCTAATAGTGCTATCGAATAATCAATACTAAAGCGCTTTATATAGCTGTATATATATCGCGCTGTAAGGAATTACTGCATCTACAGCACATGTATTGTACAAAATATAATAAACTCTATATTTTTATTATTAAACCAAATGATTAATTATATTCTTATATTTGAATTGATGCGAAAGCGAGGGAAAGAAATATTGCAAAAAACCGTTTTAGTGAATCAAAAGTATGTTTTGTATTTTCCTGAATAAATATGTTTATATATTCTGCTCGTTATACACATAGCGAGCAAAGGCACATAACATTGGTATACATTGGTATATAACCCGTATTTAAATATTAGTCAATAAATTATATAGAGATTGATTACTTTGTTTGAAGCCTAGATGAGGCACCCGTTGAATCGGTGTTTTACGTTCGCGCATAAACTTATTAAGTTGTTTCAGAAATGTTTGTTCGCTCTTAATGCAGATGTCCTTCAGTTTTGTCTCGTTTGTCGTATTGTTAGTGTTACTCGAATTGCTATTAGTATTACTATTATTATTAGTATTATTATTATTATTATTAATAACTTTATTATTATTATTGCTATTGTTTTTCACAATACTATTCCCACTATTCCTTCGTTGGACACTCTTTTCAGTTGAATTAGTCTTATTTAGGGCTGACCTGCGGGTGGTTCGGATTTGTGAGGTCTTGCTCTCGTCTGAGGTATTTGATTCGGGCGATGAACTCCTTTGACAGTTAACACTACCCGAGCGGATGATTGCCGTCTTCTTTCGCGGCCGACCTTTTAATTTGGGCGCTAAGAGACGAACAGAATATTTCGAATTAATATTTTATTTAATATATACTTTAATAGATAAGCAAAAAGAGGCTAAAATCAATTTATGAAATTTGAGACAAAAAAAATTCAATTTTGTATATTTAGTATTATATTCTTACAGAATATTCTATTATTAATAATATTTTTTTCAAGTTTTTAATATTAGACGAAAAAATGTTTCATATTTTTGTAATAGAAAGAGAATTGTGTAATAAAATATTTAATGATATTCTACACTATTATTTCGTATATAATTTCTAATTTATATTGAAGTTAAACCGTATTTTAAAACCTTTTTCTTAAAAAAAATTCAATATTTAAATAATAAAATTATTAAAATAAAAATCTTTATAAAAGCATTTTTTCAAAATGAATAATAATAATAATTTCCAAAAAAAAAAGATAAATAAATAGAAATATTGAACCGAAAAAAAACTTTTTGATCCTTAAGTTGATATCTAATTACTTGTGTCTCGTCTGAGAATTTGTTTTCAGTTCAGAAGAATATTTGTTTATTTATACACAAATAGATAGCTTAGAAAAGAAGACTTAATAGCATAGGAAAAAAAATACGGCTTAAAAGTGCAAAAATTTATTTTTAAAACAACAAAACAAAAACAAAACAAAACAATTCAAAACAGAATTAAATTGAATTGCAAACTTAGAAAAAACTAACTAACCAAGGTGGTCGCAATTGAGATCATTTTGGAGGAGAGCTTCATGCTCGAAAGTGTCGCGACAGAACACTATGTTTAGTTTGTTGGTAGTGGTCGGAATGCCGAGCGAATTAATGGCCAGTTGAACGGTATCCTTGTTGAGCCACTCCGACTCCTTGCCCTCGATTCGACGTAACAGTGCTCTGTATCGGCAATATCGGGGATATGACAGCACCACCACTGATGAGCTCGAACTGACGTCGCCTACGGCACAGATGGCATAAAAAACATATTCAATACGAGTTTAGAGATTATTAATAAAAATTTGACAAAAAAAATAGAAATAAAATCAAAATTAAATTCGCAAAAAATCTATGGCTTTCTTCGCTTCAGTTATATCGGAAATTCAAAACAAAATAATTTTTGTTCAGTCGAGCGCTGCGTCGGATATATGCAATGCATTAAATGCATTAAATTATGTATCAAATTAAAGGTTTAAAAATTAATTCTTTCGGATTTTCTACTTTAATCTGAAAAATATAATTTTGTAATTTAAAACATTTATTCTCAAACATTTTATTTCGGCAAGAATATTTTTTTTATTATAATCATTAGGAAAAGTAATTTTTGACAGCTCTCTGGCGGCTCCCCTACTTTACTCCTGTGCTCTATAATAAGGTTTAATAGGAAATGAGTTCCGCCACTAATCGCAGCCATTAATCTGTTTTTTCAGTTCTAAACTAAACAGTTCTCTCGTCAGTGAGAAAGAGAGTAAAAAATAAAGAATAAATATTTTTTACTCTTCTCCGGAATCTCAATCTTATCTTATAATTGGTTTATAAATCGCAAAATAAAAAATTAATTAACTCAAAGCGCAAACAAAATAACGAAAATTTAATTGTTTAACAACATGGAAGAAAAATTTAATTTATTGAAAAATAAATTCTGATTTTGTATTAGATTTTTTAATTGGTTTAGATTTAGATAATTACTGACATGTTTTTTATGATTTAATGAGAAAAGGCAATTTTTAATATATAAAAAGTGGTTAAATATTTTTCAAATCTGCTATTTATTTGATTATATATTTCGAAATTTTAGTTTTAGTTTAGATTTAAATCTCATACATAAATAATATAATTCTGATCTAAATCGATAGCAAGGCATAATTTGGTTTTTTTCTTCAGATTTGTTACTACATATAAATGTTTGAAATAATTTAAAATAAAAGTCAATTTAATAAACATACGAATATATCTCCACTAAATATCTCGTCTTATGTCAAATAACTGTTTTATTTTATTATAGCTATTATTGTGTGTATTTAGAAATAGGTTAACAAAAATAAATTTTAAAAATAAATAAAATAAATATTTTTTACACTAATACATAAAGAGCTTATAATAATAATAATAATAATGTTTTCAATAACAAAATGCTAAATATATTCATTCGGTCATTAAATACATAAATTGGAAAATTTTTTATATACAAAATAATTTTATTTTGTCGATAAATAACAAACTATTAATTTGCGCTAATATTTCAAAAACTAAATAAATAAATAATAAATAAATAAAATGGCAATAAAATAAAAAGTTAAGGAAAGATGGAAAAAAATAGTCGAAAAAAATTCTTTTTAGGGCACTTAACACACAAATCAAATTAGATTTTATTTTATTAGACTAATAGAGTGAGAGATCCCGAACCGTATTTTTGCCGTTTTATCGATAGCTCTGATCGAATATAGTGTAGAGAAGAGACAAGAAATAATTGTATCATATTTTTCATGCATTATTAGTTCGTTTCCTTTTGTCTCGAATGAGATAAAACAAAAACAAAAAATATATATTTAATCTAACATTTCAGAGTCAGTCAGAGCCCTATCAGTCCTACAGTTTTTCAAATGAATGTCTAATTAACGATTCAGAGCACGAATGGAAATATATAGTTAAAGAGGACTGGGAGAGAAGGAGAGGAACTGGAGGAAAGCTGCGCACAAATCAATTAAATAACAAAATTGTATTTATCGATTGTAAGCCTTAAACACATTTTTCCGCTTCTTTTCGATCCCTTTTTTATTATTCGCCTGTTTTTCACTATTTTATTATTGAAAAAAGGCTTTGGTTTGAGAAAAATTTTATTGTCAGCTAAGCGTACATAAGAAGAGGGGAATTGAAGACTTGAAAACTCAATGTTTCGATAATATACTACTCGTCAGACTGTGAACTGTACGGCAAAGGAGTATTTAAACCGATAGTTGTAATGGACATAAATTTTAACTTTTCTGTTAGTTTTTGTTTGTATTACTAAACAGAATAAAAGCCAATGTTTTTATGCACACCTTTTACAGTGAAAATAAAATTATCGTTGGGTTTAGCGCCGGTATATGTTATACTTGGGCATGGGAGAACTAGACTATATACAATAATATATTATAGAAAATACAGTTTTTACGCTCTTTCCTGAAGGGATTTCGTAACAAAATATTATAATTTTTTTGTATAAAAAGAGAGGAAAACAGAGTTAAAGAGAGATATTGTATAACAAATATGCGATGAATTTTCGACTGAACGATGAATTAATAATTCGAATATAAAAATAAATTTTTCTTTCAATTCCATTGTGTAATAGAGACGATAATTAATTGTTTGTCAGTCACTAATATAATGGAATTATTTTTATTCTTTTTATTGTTTTTTTAATTCTCATGTTTTTCAATATGTTTGAGATTTTAAAACATTTTTTTACTTCTACTTCGACTAAGACCTCAATATTCAAGAAACAACTTATGATATAATAAAAGATATGAAAAAACTCCTTAACCTTAAAAAAGTGTTAAATAAATGATTTCTTTATAAATGTTAAAATGATTTAATGTTTTTCATTCAATTCATTCGTTTAAAAAAATTAAGTTCAATACATGACATAACGTAAGAGTTAATATTAAATTTAATAGAAAAAAATCCAATTATTCAATGTTTGAATAAATAATACATAAATTTATGCCAAAAAGAATTTTAAGAAAATTATATTCAAGTAAAATAAAAACCTCAAAAAATAATGAGCAAAATATGTTTGACATTTTCGAGTGAAAAAACTTTTATCATAATTTAAAATAGACTTGATAATATCGGGTTATAACAGGTCCAGACCTAACAGCAAAAATATGTCGGTCTGGGGTGTGACCAGAATTTCCTGAGAAGACGGGAAAAGCTAACAATACTCTCAGGTTTCCAAATATCCAACAATTTATATATAGAGACAGAACTCCATTAATATAATATTTTTCTTCTAATATGTATTATATTTTTCTTTTTCAATGCGTTTGCAGTTTTAGCTTATTTTGAAATTTTCTGTTTGTTTTGATAAGCAATTTTCAAATTTATATATCAGATAAAACCGAAATGTTTTTCATTTTCTAATTTAATTCATTCGATTGAATGTAATTATTATTGCTTTTTATGTGGGATAAGAAAATTAAATCTTTTTTCGTTTGTTTTTATTTCTTTTTTTATTATTTGATTTTATTTAGTTAATATGTAAAATAAAATGAAAATAAAAATAAATAAATTTGTCGAAAAAATTATTAGTAAATTCAAGGAGAATCACGACTACATCGTTAATACCAAATGTTAAAAATATTTTCCAAATCTCTTTCACAATAAATAAATAAATAAATATTTTCAGATAAGAGTATTCGCACTTAAATCTATTCGGAGTAAAAATCGAAAATTCAATTTTCAATATATATATATAAAAAAATAGAAGCTGCCAATTTGGTAAAAATCTATTTGGCAAATATGCACTTGGTCAAAAAATTTAATGCACTTGGTCAAAAGTATATGCACTGTATTAGTGTAAAACTATAATTAAATTAATCAATACATATTTTATACTTTAAGCTAAAATTCATTAAACTATTTAATTAGCATTAAAATTGATTAAAACTTTGTTTTTAAAAATTGTTTTAAAAATAATTAAATAGTTAAATACAAATGTTTTTAAAATTATAAAACTGCGTTAAAAATTATTTACTTTTAAAAATTTATTGTTTAATTTACTGTGAAATTAGTTACTGTTTTAGAAATATACTAATATAGACGCAAAAAGTTTAGAGTATAATTATATAAATAACATTGTATAATTAATATTATATGTATAACGTTGTATAATTAATATTATATGTATAACGTTGTATAATTATTTTAACGTTGTATAATTAATATTTGCCAAGTTAATTTTAATCAAATAAATCCTGATCAAATGGATTTTGACCAAGCTAAGTTCAATCATAAAAATAAATATATTTTTTATTAAATTTTTCAAAGAATAAAAATGTTGAGAATGCCAAATAAAAATAGTTTTCAAATTAATATATGCATTCATATTTAAACAAAAAACTAAAAATAGAAAATTTTTATTTATATTTGCTTTTATATTAATGAAATATAAAAAAGAAATCTCATTAATAAAGTTATTTACATAAAAAATCTAAAAAAGCATTTTAATTGAATAAAAAAAAACAAGTAAAATATTTTTAATTTAGCAAATCAGAAATATATTTGAAATTTTAATTCTCTAATGTGTTTGCATTTAATTTCAACTATAATTTGTTTGTATAGCTCTGGAAAACTGTAAGCGTTTACTGTATATAGTATTCGCTTTTGTTCGACACAATTGCGTAATAAAGAGAAGATATAATAAAATACATAATATTATATTATATTATATTTTATTATATTTATTCATTGAAACTTTTCGTCGTATGTAAATGAAAAATCTTGTGATTAATTATTTTTATTCGTTTCGTTCGTACAGTTCTATTAATAAATATTATTCAGAAGAATTTTTTGAAAAATATCTATAATATGAAACATAATTATTACAAAAATAAATTATTTATATTAAACGGATATTTTTATGTATACTTTATATAAAATGTTTCTAAATGTAAAGTTTGTGTCGAAAGCGTTATTTAAAACTGATATATCAATAAAGTAATTATATGTAAGCGTAAAAAGAAGAAAAATATTTTAAACACAAAACAGTATGTATTGAAAGAGTAGTTAAGGAATACCAAATTGACATAACATAGCGAAAGCCAAACATATTTATAATACTGTCGTATATATAGTTAGAACGAACTCCGAAGAGAAATATTGGGTTTTTGGTCTAAAATTAGAATCTTATTAAACAGAATGTTATTCTACACATGTCTTCCTTCAAAGTATATACACCTCTTAAATATTTCGCATATAATAACATAAATGCAAAGAAAAAAATGAAAATGTATTTGCGTTTTGAAAATTTCAAAATTTGTTCTACTTTTAACACTAATATCTAACAAATCTATACATTTTATGCTCAAAATATTTTTTCTTCGCTTAAAATATTTTTTTCAATTCTTTTGTTTGAATTTATTCTTATTTTAGTTTTTATTTATTATATTATTTTTTTGCAGTAAGAGTGAGAAAAATAAAAATTTTATTTATAAAGTGAAAAATTTTTGAAAAATTGATATTTCGGAACACAAATAATATTTCATAATTTATTGTCAATAAACGACTCGTTTTTTCTTTACTGCACTTTTTGTTGAGAACAAGTATTTTTTGTCTCTTTTGTGAAAATATTTTACTTTATTTTCGAGAAATTTTTTTTATTTCAAATTTTTTTCTTTTACTCTGTCTTTGGGAACGTCTGAATGACAAACAAAAAGATTTATGTCTTTTATACGAATGCATTACTACAACAAAATCAATTTGATATCATTTTTATGTTGTTTGACATTTTGAATATTAAACACTAAAAACATCGACAAAACTATAGTACTATTAGACTAAAAGCCAAAATAGCTGATCAAACAATAGGTTCTCTCAATATTCGCTTTTATTTGAAAATATTTGAAAAATATAGTAATAATAAAAAATTTCTAAAGAATTTAAACGCAATAATAGTTTTAAAACATCAATAAATCATAATTTATTAGATATAATCAATTGATAAAAAATGACAAAAATGTAAAGTTTTACTTAAAATTTAATTTAAAATTGAAAAATTAGAATAAAATCGTTAAAATTATTCGTAAAATAGATTCCTATAAACTATCATTTGATCGACTATTTAGTCATTTGTGTGACTCCACCGAAAAAATAAAAATAAAAATTGAATAAAATAAAGTAAAATAAAAAAGACCTCAATTTCATAAAATTAAAAAAAATTTTAAAAGCAATTCACTTAACAAAAGAACAGAATAATAATAAATTAAATTAAAAAAATAAATAAATAAATTGACTTGTAAACATAAAAAATCTTATTGTATGTAATTTTTTTTGGTAATAAATGGGAATAAAAATTAATAAACATTGAAATCAATCAAATTGATTGTAGTTGCAGAGTGAAATGAGTGAAATGATAAGAAAAAGCGAATATAATCTCATTTGTAAACTGTATATCAATGACAAGAATGAGACGAAAGAAATAGATAGAGAAGAGAAGTAAAAGTAAATTTATTTCCTCCTATTTATACACGAAAAGAGAGGCTTTTATTATTGATTTATGTTATCAAACGAATCAATAAAAATATCTGACATTAGAGAACAAAATAAATGGCATTTAGTTGTGTTGTGTTAAACATATTTTCACTATTCGTTTCCTCAATAATAACGCAAAAAATAAGTCGTTTTTCTATTTAATTTCTATTTTTAAGACACAATATTTATTTCGGGAATAATATTTATTTGTACTTGTTCAATACTTCAATTGTTGACTGAATGAGTGCTTAGTTTTCGCAAATTGGGTTTAAAAGTAATTATTTAGAACAGAGTTATTGTTTCATCAAATTGTTTCTCTTATATAATATAAAAGTCTATGATTTTGGCAAAAATATAGATAACAGACGTATAAAGTGTGTCTATTTATCCCTCTCTCCTATAATATTGTTTCCAAACGATATATATATATCTGTAGTTCAGGTTTTAGTTGCAATAAAAATTGATTCGCATTTTGTGTTTGTTATACTCGGGCTAACACTAAAATAAGTTAAGATCTCTTTTCACTTTCGCTCCTTAACTCCTCTCTATTCCTCTATTCTTCGACAAAGATCTCTGAGAACTACCGTTTTTTCGCCACTACTCGGGTCTCCATTTATACACAAAAATAAATTTTTTTATTCGCTTTCGCTCTTTCATTGCTCTTGTCTATAGTTATGGCCATCAGAGGCACAGACTTTGCTTTTAAATCAATAGTAAGCGACGCGAAAGAGAGAGAATCCGAAAACGAGAGAAAAGTACCCAAAAAAGGAATTCATTTGTTATTCATTTAATCAGAGCCGACGTCGAGAATCATAATCTGATACCAGAATAGTGTAGACTATAGTAGAGAAAAAACACATTGAATGCAATCAAAATACAAGACAAACAACAAAGTGGTTAAGCACTGAGTTTTGGGACTTTACTTCCATTAATCGACTATCAAATCAAATTGTTATCTATTTATCTTAAACTTAACTTTTTATGATTGAATAAATTATATTTTAGTTACTTTTAAATCAATATTTGATATCCGCTTAAAAAATATGATTTTCAAGTGTTATAAGAAATTCTAACGACTTTTAAGAGATTTTAAATATAAATATATGTTATTTAAAAAAGTATTAACTCTTAAAATAGTTTTTTCAAAAATAAAAATTTTATGTAATGTTAATGAATTACATACAAGTCGTGATGAGACTGCAATATCTGTTCGGCTACCAAATAAATTAGCTTGACAAATTTTGCCCTCAAATGTCAAATCATATTTTTTTACTTTGCTTTATGTTTTGCAAAAATGTTTTCGCTATTAAATCATTGATTCGCTTCATTGAACTCAAATCATTAATTGCATAAAATATCAAATTAAATAAACGCAAAAATAATTGTTTTCTCATTAATCACATTTAGAATAGAGTGTGAAATATAAAATGTTTATAAAATTCAATTATATTTATAATAGTTATGAAATTAGTGTTTAAAAAATAGGAAGAATAGTAATGAATAAAATAGGTAAAGAGAAAATATTCATTAATCACTTGAATAACTAATTCGAATAAATAGCAGGAAAAAAAAGTAAAATGTTATGAATATTTTATATCAAAAAAGAGGAATTTATTATTCATTTATTAGATTTAGTGAATTATTATAAAAAATATGAGAAAATATTTATATAAAAGATATAAAAAATATATTATAAACGAGTTTCGAATTTTTGAAAAGTCTAAGTTATGTCATATATTCGTGATTGCGATACAAAAAACAGCGAATTTACTGCGCGATCATCTCATATATGTTTGATAATAAAAATATATAAAATTCTCTTTTATATTCTCAAAAATTTTATTTATAAAGAGAGAAAATTTTATTTATTTAAGTCGCTATTTACTTACAATTTATTCGTTTAACTAACAAAACTAAACATTAAATTAATAATAAATTACATAAAAGAAAAAAGTTCTTTTTTAAAAATTTAATTTATTAAATACGGCATTAAATAAAAAATTTAATTAAACAAACTAATAGCACAAAAGACCTATTTCGACAAATTACATAAAATGCCGTTTTTATGGGAAAATTAGTGGAAAAATAGACGAGAATTATGTTATAAAAAACGTTTTTTTCACTAAATAATTAGGTGAATGAGAATTGGGTTAAATTTGTGTAAATTATTTAATTTTTATCATATTTCACAACAAATGAAAATTTAATTTGAAAACTGTGTTTAACACAACACGAAGGGCTCTCTCTCTCTCTCTCTCTCTCTATGCTTTCAAAAAATCATATTCTGATCCATATCTTCAAACAATAGTACTGTATATCTCCGGCATTTCATACATTGAATTGATTGTTAAATCACATATTTGTGAGCCGTCCCCAGTGCCGACCCCCTCCTCCCCTCGTCAGATGAGTCTCTGAGAGCGAACATTCGTCTGAATCCCTCTACAAAACGTCTAAATGTATACAATTTTTTTCGACTCAGTGCCGCAACAAAAGGCCAGAATATCTGCAACTCCTGTACTCTCCTGTATCTCATTGACTGAACCAAAACTAAACTTATTATCCGAACAAACGTTTCTTTCCAATCATCAACAGTTTGAAAGAAAGCAGTTCTTCGACTCTAATCTAATATATCGCTCAAGACTGCAGAGAAGCGCTGAAGAGCTGAAGAGGTCGACAAAAATTTTAAACTATAAATAAAAATAGATTTTCCTTCCCTTCTCTTCCTCCGTTTCTCTCCTGCTCTCTCCTTTGCTCTCTCTCCCTCCCTCCCCTTCTCTCTCTCTCCAAATTTTTTCATCCATACATTATCTGCTTAACACTTAATACTAATAAATCAAATATTTCTTCTTTTTATTTTGAATTTAATATTTATTTTTCCTGAAATTTTAATTTAATTTTTTTGTTTTTATCTATATTTTCAAACAATTTTTTGTTGTATAAATTAATAATTTATCAAGTGATAATATATTTCTGTTAAGATTTGTGTAAAAATTATTTTTCTCTCTAAAAATCTTATCATTCAAATCAATTATATAATTAAATGTAAACTATATTTCATTTTTTGATGATATATCACATGAGCTCTAAAACAAAGTTAAGATATCTTTTTCTTTTTTGCATAGAAAACAAATTAATTATAAGCATAAACTTGCAAGTATGTTTCGATAAATTATTATTTTTTATTAATATTATCTAAAATACAAGTAATTTTAAACTCATCTTTCTGAAATTATAATTTAAAAAACAAAATTCAGATTAAAATTCCAAATACAAAGTCTCTTAATTGGCTAATAATACTAATAACAAGTTAAAGAGATAAACAGAAAAGTCATTAAATTTGATGTTATTTTTTTTCTTCCAAATATTCAATCCTTCCATTCAGAGCGTAATTTATTAAATAAATAATATAAAAAAAATTTTAAAAATTCACTTAAACTCTAATCTATAAAATATATATATATTTGAAGAAATTATATTGAATTAGGAATTAACTGGTTTTACCACTGAATACAAAGAGCAGAAAAAATAATTTATAGCGAAGTAGAAAAACATGACTGAATTGTTAAGTTAGAGATGTGGAAGAAATCGATGAGAAAAAAAGGTTGTCATCTATTCTAATGCATAGTTTAATCTATTCTATATCTAACATATAATAAAAGAGCAATTTTTTGTTATTCAGATTTTTTTCCTTCTTTTCTGCAATAACTGAATGAGAAGACTGTTTCACACGAAAGATATCGCTCTATTAAATGATAGATAAGTTATTTTATTTCTATACAATATTACAATATTATCTATCTATTGATTTAACATCTAATGCATAAGTCGTATAACAAAATATTTTTAAATTAAAAAAATCGGTAAAAATGTTCAAAATTCAATTTAAAATAATAATGAAAATAGTTTGACTAAAACGGCTGTGAAATATATACATTGATTAAGAAATTCAGATCTAATGTTGAAATATAAAACAAAATTTTCATTAAATAAAATAAAAATTTAATATTTGCTAAATTATAGTGTGTAATAAATTTAACGTTAAATATAATTAGATTCATTCACTCGTATTTGCAGTGTATGTTCAGTTAATGGTATTCTTAAACATTAATTTATAACTTAAGGAATTTTATACTTTAATCTCTTCAGAAGCAATAACAAGATAAAAGTTAGAAAATACAGACTATATAAGAAAAAAATTTGTTGCAGCAAAAAAATCTTAAATTGAAAAATATTTTGCTTTTACACACTTTATATACTATTAATGAAGAAATTATTGAATTTTATTTTATTGGCTATGCTATGACCGCAAGAAAAATTGTATATTAAAAAATCAAAAAATTTTTTTTAAACATAATCAACATTTGAAATGATTTTTTGTGACTAAGTGTATAGCAAATAAATAATTGATTCAATGCTTGTATGAAAAAATAGAATGTAATTCAAAATAAAAAAAACCAGAAAATTCTGATTTCCAGCAATTTTATGAATGTATGAGAATATGAAGAAAGAGAAGAGAGAGAGAGAGAGCAGGAGAGAGAGAGAGAGAGAGAGAGAGAGAGAGAGAGAGAGAGAGAGAGAGAGAGAAAGAGAGAGAGAGAGAGAGAGAGAAAGGTTAAAAAGAAATACTTCTTTCGACTCAAACATGTTGTCGTCCTTGAGTCGGGAGAGGGAGAGTGAG
>JAQFXP010001638.1:0-18291 GCA_034693685.1 Belba bartosi
CCTCAGATATCGACAAATATTGAAGTTTTGGTAAATGTGTGTCAATTGATGTGAAAAACGAGTCATTAATACAAACATTATTAGAGTTATTCGAAAAATTATATACAAATAGAGATAAATGTGTTAATTGTTTTAATTCATTGAATGATTGACTCAATAGTTTCAATTTAATATTAATTATTTCTATTTCTAATCGCTTTAAGTGTTTGAAGTCTTTATTAATTATTTCTATAAATTTTATTGAAGTGTTTGGTCTATATCTCTACGAAAAACTCTTCAATTTCTTACAGTTTAGATCAAATTGTGCCAAATGTTTGCTTAATATTATTTCATATTTATGTCTATTTTTAACTAATTTTAATTCAATTAATTCCGACATTTGTGTCAATCCATTCATTAAACCATTCATTGAGTCTTCGGTAACGTCTCTATCGGCCCAAATGCTAACACTTTTTAAACTTTTTATATTTTTTTGACCAATAATTGAAATCCTATTAAGTCTTCTTTTCTATAATTGAATCCAATTTTTGTCAATTTGTTTCCAAAAATCAAATTATTATTATTTATAAAATTTTTATAAAACTCATTTCACAAATAGTTAATTGTTTTAAGTTTTGACACAATTTAAGGCTATTTTGTATTGAATTAATATTATCACTAATTCCGAGAATAGAAACAGTTTTTAAATTATTTGAAAACTTTTCGCAAAACTTACGAAATATTTTGCAAATCATATAATATAATTAAAACTAAATTTTGTTTATATTTCGGCAATAATTCGCAATCGAATTACACATTTCGCCTGAAATTTAAAATTTAATTCCAATATATTTCTATTAACGAATACTTTAGTACAAATAGTAGAATAGCTATATTTAATAATTAAAATCGCTAACGTTTTTGTTTTTAAGTAAATTTGTAACTAATGTTATAAATATTACAAAATTACTTGCGATTTAGACTAATTTAGATTTAACATTACAGAATATGTTTTATTTTTAACAATTAAAACTGTTGAAGGTATTGTTATTCAGCTAATTTAAAGCTAACTTACGAATTAGACAATCTAAATTTAAATTATTATAGATTTAACTACAAATAGTATCTGTAATTCTCTGCCCAGCTATATTTTATATTAGCTATAATTAACGAAATTAATAAACAAACAAAAAATCAAACAAAAATGTCTAATTAATACAAATAAATTATAGGGCGGCCACAAAGGTGTAGAGTCGCCATATACTGCCTCATGTTACTGCTATTTTAACTTTTTAAATCTGATATTTTATATAAATTTGCAAAACCTTGTGAATAGTGACTTGTCTTTCAGTGTCTGTTATTTTTGTTACATATTTTTGTCTTAATATGTCTATATTCGTATTCGAAAGTATATTCGATTACCACAAGTTTCGGGAAAACGCGCGCCATCTAATAAATATTGTGCATTTATATATGAAACGCTCTTTACTTTAATTTTTTATTACTATTTATATATTAAATAATTAAAATAAATGTAAAAACAATTTATATAACGAATACTAAATTTAATTTTACTTTCAATTAAATTTGAAAAATATTAACAAAACTATCAATAAAAGTCATGCATAAGCTATGATAAAGAATATTAGTTTAAGATCTAAACAAATGGGCGATAATGGCGTGTTAACCTCAATTAAAATTAAAAAATAATTTTTTATATAATATATTTTAGGCAAAATTTTTTTGAAAGAATTTGTTTAATAGTTTTTCAGTAATAAATTTGTAAATTTTGTTCGTTTACATATGAAACACTCTTTATATATAAATTTAATATAAATAAAATACATGTTTAACAATTAAACCTTTTGATTATAATAAAAAATATAATATAATTGCCGTTAAATAGCAAAAACATAGCGCGAGACAACACTGAGTACTTGTCTCAAATCGCACACTGTTATGAACTAATGTTTGATATGAACCATTGGTAAATTTCCGAAATTATTCCCATAGACAGCAATGTTAAAAATAATGGTTTATATGAACTATCGATCATATAAACTAATGTTTGTTATGAACCAATAATCTAAACAAAATTATTAATTTTAATGTAAATTTTAATTGATATTATAAACTTTTTTTTATAAAAATATTTATGGATTATAATATTTTTAAAGTTTTGTTTAAATCTTTATATTCATAATATAAAATAAATTAGTTTTTAATATTAATTTATATATTAATGTAGCAAAATAAATTTATAAATTAAATACCGTAATATCTCATATATAAGGCCATGCAATTATAAAATTAGGTTCACCTCATGCCGGTACATGAGAGGATTAAAACAGATTTTCAACAATTAAGTAAAACTCAAACCAACAATTATTTTAAAGGTAAAATGCAATAATATTATTAATTTTTGAGTAATAATGTTGTTTAGAAAATGAGATAGTTATAAATATAATAAAATAATTTTTTCCTCCGCCGGGTTAAATAATGTAAATATATTTTCAAAATTGCAAAAAGTTTTGCAAATTTAAAAATTAAAATTTGTTTAATTTATATTGGTTTATTTGTATATTAAAATAACTAGCGCTATTGTTATAAATTTTAATAATATTTGTATTAATTACAATTAAACTATAATTTAGATATTTGAATAAAGGGAGCATGCATTTTTAAAATTTAATTAAAATTAGCTTATACTATTTAAATAACACATTTCGTTTTAAATTTTTTAACTAGATAATTAAAATTATAAATATATTAAAAATATTTAAAAAAGTACTTTTTATATAAATTTATACATATAAAAATGATTTATTACAATTAATAATTGTAATATTTTTATTAAATACAAATTTATATAGAATAAAACTTATTATATACAATAATCGTTCTTATGAACTAATGGATGTTATGAACTATTAGCCAAAAAACAAACAGGTTCATATGATCCATTGTCTACTGTAGTGTAAAAGTTTGCAGTTTTGGTAGTTTTTGCAATGAATTCAATGCAATGTTAGATATGTTTGCCTTAAATATATAAAAATATTGAAGTTTTGGTAAATGTGTGTCAATTGATGTGAAAAACGAGTCATTTATACTAAAACCCATATATTCTATAACTATAGCTAAATGTGTTAATTGTTTTAATTCACTGAATGATTGACTCAATAGTTCAAATTTAAAGTTAATTTTCATTTTTATTTCCAATCGCTTTAAGTGTTTAAAGTATTGATTAATTGTTTTAATTATTTCTATTAATTCTATTCCAGACTCTGGTCTGTAATCCAACGAAAAACTCTTCAATTTATTACAATTTATACCAATTTGTGTCAATTGTTCGGCTTTTATGTCATTCCAATACGAATTGACCTTTAATTCCATTAATTCTGACAATTGTGTCAATCCATTCATTAATCCATTGAATGAGTGTTCGGTAACTCTAATATCGGTCGAAATGTCAACACTTTTTAAACTCTTTTTATTCTTTTCGACCAATAATTGAAATCCAATTAAGTCTTCGTTTCTATAATAGAATCCAATTTTCGTCAATTTGTTCCCAAAAATCAAATTATTATTATTTATTAAAATTTCTGTAAAACTCATATCAGAAACAGTTAATTGTTTTAAGTTTTGACACAATTTAAGACTATTTTGTATTGAATTAATATGTTTAGTCTTTCCGACAATAGAAACAGTTCTCAAACTTTTGGAAAATTTTTCGCAAAACTTATGAAATATTTCGGAATTTATAGAATTTAATGTAAACTTAATTTTGATTATATTTCGGCAATAATTCGCAATCGAATCACACATTTCCTCCGAAATTGAAAAATAAATTCCAATATATTTTGTGAAATCAATTGATTTAATATTTCGACACTTTTTCAATATTGAGTCAAATTGTTTCATAAAAATTAAATCAGTTTTTAATAGTTTTCTAATAAGTTCTTCAGTAATGAATAGTTTGTATTGTTTTTGATGAACAGATCTCTCGAACTGTTTGGACACCAATTCGTATCGAAACGAGTCTTCAAACGATAAATACTGTAATATCTCTTCACATAAGTCGTCGCCAAATCTATCGAAAGAGGTTTTACTGTATTTGACGACCAATTCAACACATTTTCTGTCATTAGTTTTAACACATTTTGTTGTCATTTCTGACATTTTGTTTGAATTACTGCCGAAATAGCAATCAATAGAAATGAGTATTAATTTAGAAATGAAACCAATAATTGATTAATAACTGATTTAAAATTGAATTCACTTTAAATACAATCAAATTATATGTTTTGCAGAAACACAACAATAAATGTGAATAAAAATATTTTAGACTTAAAGCCTAACAATAAATAATTAGAGTAATGCAAAAAACCAAATGAAAATTAATTCAATTTTGCGATATATTATTGCGAAGTAATGCAAATGACTTATATTATGCAAAATATAATTTTAATGTTTCTTAGAGTATTTAATGTTATTAAACATATAATACAATAAATAATTGTATAGTTTTATAGCAAATCCAGAGTTTTAGTAGACTTCCAATTGAGTTCTTACGCAGATTACGTTTATGTAGCGTTGTTAGTACTGAAAGCAAGTGAAAGTTTCACCTTTAAAAATAACTTTCACTTTGACGAAAATAACGCCACCTCTTGTCAAATTTTTAAATTTTATTAAATTAAATATTTTTGTTTTAATATAATAAATAATTAATATAATAAATTATTTGCTTTAAATTATCAAAATTTAATTTATAAATATATGATTAAAATTGATAATAAGTTTTAAAATAATAAGTAATCATCAATTAGTTTTATTAAAATTATTTAATAAAAGTTGATAAATAAAAATAAAATCAATAAAATATAAAAAGTGCTTTAAACTTTTAAATTATTATATTTTATTACGTTTTTGTTATTTTTTTAAATAATATTTTAATTAAAATATTGTTTTCAATTAATTAATTTTTTGCAATAAAACAAACTTTTACTTACTTTAGTCATATAAAAGTTATATTTATAGCAATACTCGAACACAATTTAGAAAAAGTATGTTAATTAAAAGTTATTCCTTTATTATATTATTGATTAATTGCTAGAAATAACAACAAAAACGCAGAATTTGATAGAATTATTAATAAAATGATATTGATAATTCAGAATTATTAATGTATACCGTAATACCCCATATAGCGGCATGCCGGTATAAAGTGAGGTTGAACTCATGCCGGTATACCTCGAAGTATACCGACATGCCGGTATAAGCGAGGAAAAAATATGGTTTTTAACAAATAACTTTAACTTGAATTTTAAAATTGCTTTAAACCTAAATTGCAATAATATATCTTAAAATTAAAATATAATGTTGTGCAAAGTTTAAAATAAACTAAATCAAATAAAAAATATAATATAATTAAATAAATAAAACATTTAATAAATTAAATAAAAATAAGAAAATTTGCAAGGAAATGTTTAATATTTTAAATTTTAACTTAAAATTAAACAAAAACAAATGGAAATTTAAATAAAAACTAATTCAGCTATTAACTTTGCATCTATTTATTTCAATTAATTGAAAATACTTATTAAATAAAATTTTTATATTAAAAATTTTTCTCGATATATACCGGCATGCCGGTAGGGACCTTAAAGCCTTTTTAGCAAAAATGATCATTCTCGCTAATACGGCATGCCGCTATATGTGTGATATTATGGTAATAAATTTTTATATATTGAAAGAAAAATAAAAGTTTCAGGCTTTCGCTGCAACTTTTAGGGAAACTTTCACTGGATTTTAAATTTTATGAAATTTAACATCGCTACGTTTATGCAATAGAGATATAAAATGTAAGTGGGTAAATTCTACTTCTACTTTGGTTAGTTTTTAGCAACTATTGATAAGTAGAACAATTAATATTGCAACATTCAATATAAACGTTTGCACATTTAATGGAAATTTTAGACCTCTTTCACATTATGTTTGCTTTTTGCATGCATAAAACTATTTTTTATACAACTATTAGTTTTTGGTTACTCCAACTTGTTCATAGCAAAAAATGAACCAAATATTTGTTTTTAAACAATTATAAAAATCATTAATTTTGTTTATTTTATTTGATATTTTATTAAAGTTATTATAAAATGGTTTTGATCAAGGCATTAATTTAAGAAAAAATATTTTTAATTAAAAAATTATTACATTAATGTTAAAAGTTGTTTATCTTAGAGTTTAAAATATCTTTGTTCATTAATTGATATCAAAAGGTGAAACTTTGAAATATTTAACTTAATGTAATGCTATTTAGAAATTGTCAACTGTTTGTTTTTGCTTGAACTTTTATTTCTCCTAATTGCAAACATTATTATTATAAGTGCATTAATACAATCACAAGCATTCTATTAAAATGTACTTTGTTATCTTATAATAGTTATATGTTTTTCGATTATAATTTTGTTATCAATTTTTATAATTAAATGCAACAAGTTTTATTTTATATATTGTATAAAAAGTTAGTTTGAGTTAATCACAATTTTTATTAAAAATTTATGCTTTATTTTCATTTTTTTAATTTTATTTTTTACTGTAATTTATTAAATTAATTGCTAGGTAATTATTGACAATATCTATAATAACGCCAGTATTACAAAAACTACATTAATTTTAAAAGACTTTTTCAAAAGATATATATATTGTTGTTTAAAAATGCTATAAAACTCAAGTAATTAAACTTTGCATTTTGACGAGCTTAGTTGCTATGACATATATCAGTTTTAAAGAGTTGGTAATTTTAAAAGTAATCTATATATACTTCAATCATTTTTTTGGTATATTCGAAATAATTAAATTAAATTAAAATTATAAATTAGTAATCAAATAAAATAAATTTCAATTATAATGTTTAGTCATTTTTTATTTTAAAATTAATTATTTTAAAATTATATACATTTCTATACAGATATTTTATTATTTATTTTTTTAAATGTATAATTGTTATTATTTTATTTTATTTTTATTATAAATAATTGTAATTAAATTTTAGCTAAAGAACTAACCCGGATAAGCACGTTGAGGTGGCATTTTTGAAATTAAAAAGACACTTATATTTAAACGAAAGCCAATTCAAAATAGTTTTATTTATTTATTTTTAAAAATTTTAAACCCCAAGGGGGGCTTATCCCAATAATAAAAAATCTGTCTATAATAAAAAATCAAGTAATTAAACTTTACATTCTGACAAGCTTAGTAGCTATGATTTATATCATTCTTGATAATATCAAAAGTAGTTAAATTTTATTTTAGTCAAAATATACTTTTTATCTATTTCAACCAGTTTTTAGATATTTAACAAATAATTAAATTTTATTATAATAATAGCTAAGTAAATAAATTAAATTAATTGCAATAAATATACTTTTTGTATAATTGTTATTCTATAATAATTCTATACAACTTTTTATGTTTTCAAATGCATTTTTATTTTATAAGTATTTATAAAATTTTTTATTATAATATCAATTGTCACTTAATTATGGTTATCAATAATAAAATTTCAAAAATAAGCTAGTAGTAGTTCAAGTACTAGTAATAATGAATTGTTCAATTGTATGACTGAATTGAATATAATATTTAAATACCTGACAGAGAGAGTAGATTTGTAATAAAATTGATAAAATAAATTTCTTCGAAACATGTCATATTATTTTTCAATGTTTTTACACTTAAATACTAGTTTAAGGTATGTTTAACTCTGCGTAATATAATTAACCAATCTAGTTGCCTATGATAATATTAAACTTTTTATGTTTTTACATGCATGTTTGTTTTATGAATTATTATTAAATTTTTTATTATCAGTGTTGTACAAAATAAAAAGTTTATGTAAAATAATAAAGAGTAATTACAAAATCTATTTTTAATAATTAATTTTAAAACAAAATAACAGCTATTTAGAGATTAAATATTTTTCATTTATATTACATTAATATTTGTAATTATTTTAAAAAATTAGCCATAATTTATATAACAATACTTTATTCAATTAACAGATAAAGTCTAAAACTAAATGATAATTTTATTATTTTTAAAATAAATATTTAAATATTTATTTATTAAAATTTCAAATATTAATTTTTATAATATTAAATTTGAAATTTTATTAACTAAACTTAAATTTTTTATAAAGTTTAAATACGTTGATTAACATATTAATATATAATAATTATCTTTTAAATTACAGAATTTATATTTATATTGAAAGCGGTTTTTATGCATTCAAACAATCATTTATTGAATTTATTCACGATTTTATGAGAAAACTCGACAAAATTGCTTTCGATATAAAATCAATTGAATTAATTAATTTTAAAAATCACAAAAGTTTAGAATTAATTGCTGTGTTTAAAGAAGTGTTTTCCCTATTATTCATTAGATACCTATTATCTATATATGCAATTAGTTTTGAATTAGTTTATTAAACAATTAAAAAAATTTAATTTTTTAATTTAAAGTTTAGTTAAATCGATTAACATATTAATTTAAGATGTTTGTTTTTAAAATTGCAGAATATATATTTATTAGCAAACAATTTTGAATTTGTTTATAAATCATGTAAAAATTTATAAATTACAGTCTTATTTAAATACATTCAGTTCATATCTACTTTAATACGCACCCAAGACGTCCGGTTTGAGATGGCATTTGTGCTATAAAATACTTTATGTTCTAAGTATTAATTTTATATAAAATTTTAACCAAATGGATATAAATGTTAACATGGTGACATTCTTTGTTTTGCATAATTTTATTATTTATAAAATTGTTTGATATATTTAAGTTGTCAGACCTGTTCAGTGATTGCTCTGATGTCCGATACCATTGAGAAGTATATACGTCTGGAGCACAGACTGTGGCTCCGACTCCTCATTCGGTTTCAACAAATTGATACAAATCTTGCGACTCGTTATTTGATAGCAATACTTTATTCGGTATTTTGATTCGAATGATATATTTGTGGGACTTGTCGAGTGAAATGAAATTTGCATAACTACATCTGTAAAGAATAATTTTAAAGTAACCTCGTTATATTAGCGCTCAAGTTAAATGATACATATTTTTAGTGCAGTCTATTAACAATACATAAGTAATGTGTTGCATTAACTGATCAATATATATAAAATTTAATTCAAGCGCTAATAACTTCAAAATTACTCCTCAAAGGGGCAGTTATGTGAGTAGTTACTAGTGTGTATAGCTACATTTCAAAATGGCGGCCATCGCACAACAATACGAGGCCTATTTCGAGACGTACTTTATGGAGGGGCGGTACCCACTTTGCTCCCGGAAATACCCAACGTAATTTATTGTCCGAAAAAAAGCAGGCTGCCAAGATGGCGGCAATGACGTCAGAGGTTGACGTACTTTATGAAGGGGCTGCCCTTACTATTGCCCCCGACGTACTTTATAGTTAAAATTTTTATATTGCACTACAGTGCGAGGGTGTTTTCCAAACCGGCTACTGGTCACTGACCAGATTTATCGTCGGCAAATTTTTTTCAATTTTGTTGCACTACAGTACAAGGGTATTTACCGAGCCGGTGGTGGCTACTGGCTAATGACCAGATTTTATCCGCGGTAAAATTTTTTATGCACTACAGTACAAGAATGTTTACCGATAACTAGCCAAAGTTATTTTCCAAACTTCCCGTTTTTCCGATTTTTCTCGAACTTCCCGCTTTTACCGATTGTCTCCCCCAAATTTACATGCATTGTTTTCAAGACTATATCAAACCTAACTTAAGTTTTTGATGCCTATATTGTGCGATATTTTAAATTTTGGCGCAAAATTTTATTTTATTGTTTAAAGCCGGCTATTACGCAATACTTAAAATAAACATTTTATAGATTTAGAAATAAAACCCAATTTATAAAATTATTACGCAATACATAGTGTCTAAATTACCATAATTTAATAAGCACAATTTGTTTAAAGTCAGCTGTTGCGCAATACCTTATTAGCAATAAGTGTTATATACAGATATACTAACAAAATGACAATTCTACATCAAAAACATATTATTTATAAAAATTAGTGTAAATATAATCAAAATTACTAATTTTTAATTCAATGTATTGAGGTTTTACTGTATCTGCTGAAGAATCTGTGTTTAAGTGTGCTTTAATTGTGCTTCTATTTTTTGATTAATTTTTTAAAATTTTTATTCAGTTTTAATTAATTTTTTTAATAATACAATATAAAAATAATTTAATATAATAATACAACATAATAATTCAATATAAAATAATACAATATATCAAATATAAATAAATTAAATTGATGCTTGATGATTGTTTTTCCAATAAGTGATAAGCCATTGCCATAGTAACTCGCATTTCTGTTCTGCACATCGAAGTAATCGTCTGTCTGGTACTGCTCTTTCATGATAATGACAAATACTAATCTTGAATTGTTTTCTTAACGTCTCAACTGAAGGACATCCGTAGTCTTCAAGTTTTATATACGGTATATCCCATTCAATTAGTATTTGCTCTAATTGATCATTTTTGATAGCAACAAATTTACGTTTATTTGTTTTAACCAAATTATACAAATTGCTAATCATTTGAAAACCGTTTTTTGTTTGGTTATAAACAATACTAGTATTGTAATAAGCCATTTACATACCAAGAATATTGTTTGAAATCCAGTTGTTTGTTATTCGGTCTTTAACATTCATATTTGATCGCTTTAAATATGTGTTACATAACACGGTTTGCTTGAACGTATGTGATAATATTGCATATTCCCGCGGATAAAACTTGCTATTCATTACAAACCCCTGACAATCCATTACAGCACAGACATTAGACATTATTGCAGTATCAAATATTGAATTCATGATTTATTAAATGAAGTTTTCTCCTTTTCAAATCTTACAATTTTGAGATAATTTAATTTATTCAATACTATTTCCAAGTCTTTTATAGTATCCAACAATTGTCCTTCTTCTATAAACAAATGTTTGATTTGCTTTTCAAAATATCTTGCTGCGCATGTCAAGTACGGTGCGACTTTATGAGCATCTTTTAGTACCTTTTTAAACATTTCTTCAAACACTTCAGTAAGTTTTTCGTATACTACAAATCGAGTATCGAAATCTGAGTAAAGACTGGTTAAAGTACTCTTGTGAGCCATCGTAAATATTAAATACATATAAATATTCAACTACTTCTATAGACTTTTATTTTTTATATATAAATTTAGCTAAAATATCATTTTTTCTTGTACTGAAATTAAATATTTGACGAAAATTATCAAATGGTTTTCCAGTTAAACGTATAATCATATAATAAACACAATAATTTCCGCATGTGTCCGTATATAAACTCTGAAACGTTACACTATTGTAAAACCAGCCATTTGGACTAATCCTATCTAAAAATTCCATAATCTCTTTATGCAAAGGCATTAGTCCAAATGAATCAAAATATTCGGCACCATTTTTATCCAAATACACAGCAACCCAATGCTCACCAGGACCACCAGTTTTGTCAGTGTTTATAATTACGCCGCTGTTAAGAGGAATTGATTTTGGAAGTAAATCTCTTGGAAACGTACTAATATAATTTGGGTATTTTCGTAACAATTTGTTAATTTCCAAATTATTCATTTTTAATTGAAATCTTTTAGCGCAAATCTTGATGAATTAATTTCAATTAAATTGTCGTATTCACAAAATACAATAGCACTAACTGTTTCAATTAATTGATGATTAAATTTTAACTCATTCCTTAGACTCCCGCGTCTAACTGAAGTTACATAACCACTTCTATTACATCCGTCGGACAAATCGGGAGAGAAGTTGAATCCAAAGATAGTAAAGCCATCATTAAACTCATTTTTTGTTATATTTAAATGAGCATTTCCTTTCGTCTGATTAGCTGTTTCATAAAGACCAAAATATTCTCTTACAAATTTTTTAGAATTAAAATCTGGAGCATAAGGTCTTTGCGGATATTGGTTACCATCAATATAGCAAGCAACATGCCTTACACTGTAATTTTTAAATTTAAAAGGATTCTAATCGCCGCTACCATTAAAGGCTTCATTACTCACTAATGCCAAATATACTTTTCTTGGCATTATTCCATTTTCAACATTATTCAAATAACAATCAATTGTATCTTTCTGTATAATAAATGACTTAACTTCCTTTCTAGTAATGAAATATCTAGCATTTGCCTGCTCCAGTGCTTTATTATGAGCTATTACAACGTTTTGGCACATTTTTGATTTATGAATGTAATATCTTGCATCAATAATATCTACTTTTGGTACAAGTAATTTATCAAACATTAAATAAAACTTTGGATCGTTTGGATATAACGATATATTTAAACTTACACCACCAAGTATTAATTTTGGTTGTGATCCAAGGTCTAAATGTAATGCTCCATTCATCTCTACATCACATCCTTGCTCTAATTTAGCACCATTTGGACGTATCAGCTTACTTCTCTCATCATTAATTATTTCCATACTTCCCGATACGTCTCTATACCAAAGAGAGGCTTTCATATGTGTCCTTTTAGCTTCAGTTGAGTTATTAATCAAAGCATCCATATAGGCCACATAAGCATAATTAACTGAAGATAAAGTCACATCTGCTTGACCAATTGTAACTTTAATTTGCTTAAACATTGAGTTCATCAAGTAATTGATTGAAGCAACAGTTTTCCAATCAGCTGCTTTTATTATTGGATCAACAGCAATGTTTGTTTTACTCAAATTTATGCGAATACATAAATAAAGCTCACTTTTTCCAAATTTATATACTCATCATACCCAGGATGAATTTCAAACTGTATTGGTGCCAAACTATTATTTATCGTACTGATTAGCCTATGTTCAGTTTGAACATCATTTTCAATCATCAACTGAGTTGGCGGAACTGAAAATATATCACATTCCGACAACGAGACTAACGAAGAAAACTCATGAATTGACATTTTTAAAAAATACTGCCTTTAATAGGTTTAGACTTTTTTCTAACAATCAAGACTGTTTTTCTTTTCTTAGGTTTCGCCTTTATATATAGACTTTTGGTATATTTTCTCTTAACACCCTTTTCTTTCTGATTAGCTTTATCTATTGCGTCAATACCGTCATTTATCATAGATTTTGTTGTATCGAGCAATTGATATTTAGCTGCAGATTTGAAATTTTTTTCATTTGCTATACTTTTAGCTACATTTCCTGCCGCATTAAGTCCATGCTTTTTAATGTTGTTCATTGCAGGTTGTAAATATTTAAATATTTTGCCAAATAATCCATTTCCAATTTGATAACGAGTGCCAAAATAACCAGCTATTCCACTACCAGCTTGTTTTAAAAAGTAATCAAGATAGATATTTGTATCATCCATATTGCACATTTATGAATATTTTAGTCTATTGCACCTTTTATAACTTTTTGAAATGAAAAGTTAATAAACATCTACCAAATTTAAACGGGACGAGTTGACCGGTATCATCTTTAATAGATATTTCAGTTGTTTCAAATTCATTCAGCATAAGAGGACGATAATGAGGACTAGTATAGTTTAAATGTATAGTCTCTTCAAATTTATATTTTCTAGGCACTTCTATGACTCTCATTAATGGAGCACATGTATCGCCAATAAGCGAAGGATATACAATGTCTGTATACAGTAATAATGAATGATATCCACCAGTAATCTCAACAGGATGATATGCTGGATAAACATCTTTTTTGTATGCTTGATCTCTGAATACAAATTCCGATACACGATACTAGAATACAGATTTTTAACTTTATTTCTTTTATTAAAGCCTAATATATTCTCAATCTCATTACCCATATGCGGATATACAAAGTTTTCGCCAATTTTACCTGCTTCAATTAATACACAATTATTAATCTCATTATATACTAACTTTGGTGAAACTTTAGTAATTTTAGCCAATATTTTGTTAATTTCTCCAATTAATTTTTGTGGAGAATCATAAAAACCTGCAATTATAACATTTTCTATATTTTTATCACCATATATATTACCCATTTCATCAAACAGAACTATATTGTGTGAGTTTATAACATTATACCAGCTTTTTGTATACGTTATTTCTGAAAGACCTACTTCCCAATCACCTTCTAACGACACAATACGGCCAAGTTTTGTACGGAATTCTGCTATTGAATTATCACCAAAACTTGGCATTGACTTTACATTACTGTCTAAAGTTATATACAGACTCATACTGTAAAATTAGTTTTCGGTATGTATAGTACAGTGTATTTGCTCATTAATCATCTTTTTGTATTTTGCGCGAAATTTAATTCACAATCTTTTAAAAACTTCTGTTGCTATAGTTATTAATATAAAGGTCTGGCATTCTGTTTAATATTGTTTGTTTATTGTTATAACTGCAAAGACATGGCTACTGCTCGCACTAAATATACGACTGAACAAAAAGTCGAAATTGTCAGAATTTATTATCAAAAATTTGAATCACCGGCCGCCACGGTTAAAGCTTACCTAACTCAAGTCGATAAGCATTCGACACTTAATCCTCAAATGGTGACGAAGTAAAAAAAATGTTTTGAAATTTTGACATTTTTTGACAAAAATTTGTTTTTTGATTTTGTTAACAATTAATCAATTTTTTACAGATTAATGGCTAAATTCTAAGTGAAAGCTACAGTTTTTCCCAATAAGGATTACTATAATCAGCGTAAGCCGACAGTGGTCACTCCGGAGAACATCGAACGAGTAAGGCTCCACTTTAAGTCACAGCCCTCCAGTTCATTAACACGCAGTTCTCAAGTACTGGGAATCAAGAAAACCAGTCTCCACACCATTCTGCACAACCGGCTTAAATTGTTTCCCTATAAAATTCAACTGGTGCAACAATTAAAGCAAGTGCATGTGACACGAAGACTAGCCTTTGCCGAAGACATGCGAACTCGGTTCCAATCAAATCAAATTGATGTCCGCAAAATTTGGATGAGCGATGAGGCCCACTTTTATCTGGAAGGATGGGTCAATAAACAGAATTGCCGCCATTGGGGATATGAAAACCCGCATTTAGTGATTGCTCGTCCGTTGCACCTTCAAAGAGTAACAGTCTAATGCGCAATTATTGGCAAAGGGATAATTGGTTCAATATTCTTAACCAAAACAATTAATGGCGAAGTTTATGAGCAATAGATTTTGGATCGATTTATCAAGATCGCCAACGGTAAAGGTTGGATCGATGGTTTCTGGTTCCAACAAAACGGAGCGTTACCGCATCGCACCCAAGACGTTTAAACGGCTCGGAGAATGTTTCGACGGCCGTCTGATAGAACTGAATGCGCCCAGAAGAACCGGGGGTGGAATTGACTGGCCGGCCAACAGTCCCGATCTTAACACTTGCGACTATTTGTTATAGGGTTATTTGAAGTCTTTGGTGTATGAAAAAAATCCACAAACTATTGATAAACTTAAAGAAGCGATTTCGGAAGCAATTAAAGGCATAACAATAGACATGATTAGGTCTGCAATTGACAACTTCCCGACACGTCTTGATCACGTGATCGAAATGAATAGCGGTCATTTTGAAAATATTTTTAATTAAATGACAGACATTTTTCTTTAATTTGCAATTTATTTGATTAAAATATCGTTTGAACTTTTTGAGTAATAAATTTTTTAAAATTATGATTGATGGTTGAATACACTGTATTACAGGACTTTTACACAATATAAAATTAGGATTTCTAATGCACACTACAAAATCAATATAAAAATTCAATGAAACAATTGCAATTATTGCAAAAATTAAAAATATTATTTGAAATAACACACACATCATTTTAAATTTTTTTTGTTTCAATCTCTTTTATAGACTTTACATCAGTAATTTTAATTTTAGGATTAGCCATTACATATCCAAGAGAACTAGTAAGTACTACAGTCCATAGATTTTGATTGCCATAGCCTAGTGTCAAATTGATTAAACTAGTACATACTACAATAAATATTATAGCCACTTGTACTGTAAATAGTATCAAATCAGCTTTACACACGTTTTTTTCCATTTAGATTTTTAATATCTTTCTCAGGAACCCAACTATTATATCTATCCGGGTAGTTTAACCACTTGACAAAACACTCTTTTTTCTTATTTACAGTTTGTCTTTTCAATACTTTTTCAATTCGATGAAGATTTTCAGTAATTTTTTGTAATTCTTTAGGATAAAACTTTTTATCAATTATATTACCCTCTAGGTCTTTGATTTTAAATACAACTTGTTTATCGCCTTTTATAGACTTATCAATTGTAAAAATCTTATCAGTATAATTTGGATAAAATCTTCTGTCAAAAGCTTTCAATTCATATCCTTTTCGAACAGTAACTCCAACTTCTAATTTAGGCTGCTTTTTAGCTTTAGATTTCATTAGTTGAATGATATTCATACCATATATATTTTTAAATACAATCTATTCGTTTTTTTAGTCACATCAACAGGTCTCATCTTAATTGATCTATGCCTTGAATGATTGTAAGCAAATACAAAATCTTGAAGTTTGTCTAAATATTTGCGATTTCCAACAGATGTAAAATATTTGAACATTCTATCCTTCAAAGTACGGTTAAATCGCTCAACTATAGCACATTTTATCTTCAAGTCATTACTTGTAAAATGATAAACTTCTTCATCTGTTAGAAATTTTTGTATTTCACTATTGAGAAACTCTTTTCCTTTAACTGTTCTAAAATATAATGGTTTACGTTCTTTAAAAATACTCTTCAAAGCATTAACTATATTTTCTCCTGTCTTAGTTTTAATTGTTTTAACAAAGGCATACTTTGAAAAACAATCAATTACCGTTAAAATATAATTAGTTTGCTTATTTTGACTTTTGTATTCTTTCATATCAACAAGATCCGCTTCCCATTGATAATTCATTTGATGTACAATTATTCTATTTTTATTAAACCGCTTTCTCAAAGGCTTATGAAGTGTATAAGTTAGCTCAACAGACAACCATTTTTTGACATCATTTATGGTTATATTTGGTATTTTCTTCTTTGCTTCTTGATATAGAGGAAAAACACCAGTAAAAGAAGCATTATTTTTTGTATTATAATAAATTAAAAACAAAATCTTTTCCATTATTTCAAATAAATCCAATTGGGATTTATTTTACTCTTTTTTAATTGTTTTAATTTTATACGAAGTGTTAGATTTTTTAATTTTCTTAGTTTCCGTAATCTTTTTAGCTCTAGGCTTACGAGTTACAGTCAATGGCTTAAGCAACGCATCACTTTTATTAATTAATTTTGTGTTAATATCATTTTTATATTCGCTATTTATTATTTTTCTTATCGTTTCTTCTAAAAACTTTAAGAAAACTTCATTAATTTCAAAATTATCATTTTGAACATTTTTAATTAAATCTGAGCTAACTCCTGTTATCTTGTTAGAGTTTTCTACAGTATTTTCATCAAATGTTAAAACTTTTTCATCAAACGGTATAAGCTCTACTTTTCGATAAGAACTCATTTTAATAGTTCAATTAAAGCAGGAATTAAACTAATTAATGATATCCAACCACCGCTTTGTACAAATACTTTTTTCTTAGTTTTTGCACTTGACTTCTTTGGTGTTTTAGCAATAGCATAAATAGCTTTTTTATGCTTTTTAAACTTGGATAAAGTTTTATCATTAACGTCTACATTGCCTTTTATAACATTTAGAGCAATCTCTTTAAGAGCAAGAAATATTTTAGGATTTTTAGCCAAGTATTTGAGCATTTGTTTTCTAGTTTTATCGCATTTAATTTTTGAAACAAACGCCAAATCTTTAAAACTATTTCTCAAATTATCAGACATTATCTTGGATTATATACAATTGGAGATATACTATATTCACAATCTGCAAGTAACTCTTCTGGTAATATTCGAGTCTGGACTCTATAAATATCTGGTGTATCAGATTCAAGATCAATTCTTATATAACCAAACTGTTGTTTAGTTGCGTCGTTGTAAGCTTCTATAAGAAATCTACTCTTTTCAGGAAATATTTGTGCACCAAGAGCTGCAATTTGACTAGCTCCTCGTGGATTCTTCATAGATATTACATACTGTAAATTTAACCCAACTGTTCTCATTTGACTGCCTTGATAATAAATATTTTGTGAAATAAACAATACACTTATGTCTAAATGATGACTACCTTTAGTGAATAAATTAGCTAAATTTTTATCATTTCCTAATTCAGTCATCAAATCG
>JAQFXP010001639.1:0-18282 GCA_034693685.1 Belba bartosi
AAACTAATTTCTAAATACCTAATATTACTACAAAATTAAATTAAAGTAAAACATTTAATTAATTAATCCGGGAGAATAAGAAAGTAAAAGGAAATGTAAGTCTAGACTGTAATATAAATTCAAGTTTCGTATCTCATATAATCGTCTTCTCCACACAATCGGTTCAATTATTTTTATTTTTTACAACAGAATTCATTTAATTGTCGGCTATAAAAATGCCGCAAATAATTCAGTTTTTAGTTCAAAAGCTGAGAAATAATTTCCAGTTGGCTATAAAATTCATGTTTTATAGCATAAGTTTTAAAATATTTTTTCTTGTTATCAGAATTCTTTTCTTGTTTTTTATGATTTATAGAATGCTTTTTAAATATATATATTTAAAATTATTCAACAAATTAGAAAGTTATTTTTTATTTAACTTAATTTAAGTTTTTTACTGGTTTTCAAAATAAGCTTTTATTAAAATTTAAATGCTTCATTCAAAAGTTTTAATTTACACTGAATCTAAATGTTCAACCATTAAGTATTTAAGTATTCAATGCAAAATAGTAGTTAAACATTTAGCTTTTACTTAAATTTTAAAAAATAAATTATATAAAACCAAAATAAGCGTTATGCAATTATATCTATTAATAATTTAAGTTAGATTTGTAAGATAGTATTTATATTGTATATACAGTATATTTTTAAATATACATTACTTTGTTTATTATCATTGATAGCAATAAATTATTAAATTAGACAAATATTAATTTCAACATTGCTAAATATTTTAGTTATATAATTAGAAAAATATTTTTTAAATAATAAATTTTATGTAAATATTATTTGAATTTGTTTTAGAAAGTATATTGTATAAAAAATATTGGTTACTTAAAATAATGATAAATAGATTATTAAATGTCAATCTATTAAATAATAAATAAAAACATTTTTTACTAAATATTAAAACTTAAATTTTTAATCTAAAAAATAATTAGATACTTAAATGCTTATTTATTTAATTTAAATTAAATGTAAATATATTAATGTTAAACTTTGAAAAGGTTGTAGAATACAATGATCAAAGAAAGCGCTTTTCATTTAATCAAAATAACATCATGCTGCAAATTGTAGAAAAGAGGTTTATCTTATTATAATTTTTATGTTTAATGCTTAAATTTTAGATGTGTAAATCTAAAATTTAAAATCAAGATATAAAAATAGAGCTGAAATTTCTTTTTCTAAAATTTTAATTATTTGTAGTTTCATTAAAATTAATACTTTATTTTTAAATAATTTCAAAATATTTTAATTACTTTAAATGAGTTGTAAAAAAACTAAACGATTATAAATGTAATTAAACTGCTTTTCCAATTAAAATTTTAGCTTAATTAAGTATAACTGGTAAAACTATTAATTTTATATAGCATTAAGTTGACAAAAATAAAAAATTCTTTTTTAACTATAAAAGCAAGTTAAAAATAATTTTAAAAAACAGTAAATCTTGCTTATTAATTATAAACAGTATAGTAAATTTACCGTATGTTTGTTTTCTAACTATAATAAGTATAGTATTATATTTTACTAAAAATATTTGACGAAATATTTTTAAAAGTCACTAATTTAAGTCATTAATTAAAAATAGTTGAAATTTTAAAGTGTTATTAATATTAGAAATAAATTGTGCCTTTTTATATTTATTAATTAAAATTTGATTTAATTGTTACTTTAAAAATCATAAATTAAATATTTGAACCAATTTAGTAATGAAAAGCTAAATGATTTGTAAATGAAAGCTAATCCGGAAAATACATACAAAAATGAATGACAGTTAGAAAGCGACAGAAAATGAGTACATTTTTGAGATTATCTTTTATATAAAGCGAGACATTTGACATAAAGTGATTAATCGGTTTATTCGCAATAAATTATTTAATTTGAGTTTTGGATCAATAAAAAACAAAATTCCAACTCAATTGAAGGCAACTCTAACTCTGTTTTTAATAAATTACATCATTTAATGATGAAAACAATATTTAGTTCGCATTTAATCGATTTCATTGATTTTTTTTTGTACAGAAGTACTTATTTGAATAGTTTAAGCAAAAAAGTATAGAAATTCAGTGAACTCACACTCATTTGACTTAAAGTCGCGATTAAATGATAATAAACTTTAGGATCAAAATATAATTAAAGAGTGAGACCGGGAGTGGAGACTACGGTTTATACAGTATATACAGTATATATATATTCGATATATATACAGATATAAAGTATATATCGAATTCGAGTGGCTTTTCATGCATTCATTAATGACTGTCTTCTAAAAACTAATGCATTTCTTATCAGTGAACAACTTAAACAACTTATTCTAAACGAATTATTATATATGTAGTCATTAGTCTGAGAAGACGACGCATAGAGAAACATGAGTTTAACCAATGCTTTACTCCTTTACTCCGTTTTAATGCTCGTAATTTTCAAATGCAATCCATTTGTTTAAATCGTTTGTTTTTCTTACATCTTATACCCATTGCTTACAGTCTAGTGAAAAGTCTGGCGACAATTCTGGTCAATAAGTCTCATCTAATCGCATATCCAATGACAGTAGCACCGACACAATGTGTGGCTAATCCATGACAGTTCTAATCAAAATTGAGTGCATCCACTGGTGATGAAACTATTAAACAAATCTTCTTATAATCAGGTAATCAATTGTTTTCTTATTTGTGCTCTTCTTTTAGTTAAATACTCGATAGCTCTTTCTTAGGCAAAATTAAGTGAAACAACAAAAGTTAGAAAGTACAGTGTATATTTTATGTACTGGTACATTTAATTTTAAGTTTATAAAATATTATGTTTAGCTTAAGATTTTATTATTATTGTTCTGATGACTTAAACTAAATTATTCTTTTTTCGCTCAAACAAATCGATAGACTTAGAGATAAGTTACAAAAAAATCCACTTATAATGAATTTTTGCGTTGACTGCAATAAAAATTTATCCGAATATTACAAGAATTACATTAGTTGTGACAAAACAGAGGACAGACTGCGGCGAAACATTTGAGATATGATAGGAAATTGCAAATATTTTGATTGAGTGCCTATTCTAAGCCCAATACTAGTGAATCCAATCTTTACCGCTCTTACTATTGACAATGTCTTCAAAATATTATACTTTTTCAAAGAAAAGTTTTTTGAGAATCTTCTAAAATCTTTTGTTGCGATCTCTGCAGTCAGTAAAGGCAGGAGAGGGAGAGAAAGAGAACAGAAGAAAACAGATATTAAGGAACAACAGCGACATTGTATTGCTAGCAAGTGTCTTTTAAGTTCTATCTCTTAATGATATATAAGACAAAAATCAATATTTTTCAAAATATTTGTTTAAAATCAAGTATTGACAGCAAATAAAAATTAAATTTATTGCCAGCTAACAGTTTCAGATATTTTAATATACTGTATGTTAACTGATTTTTTTTATTGCATGCTAGAATGAATTTTAAAAATCTTTTTATATGAAGTCATAATACAGAAATCAAATGTCAAGTAATTTTAGATATTCTATAAATATAAACTAATTATTGGTTTTAGAACATTTCAAACAATGCAGAAGTTAGTCAAGAATTGGCTTAATTTCAATATTATATTCAATAATAACTCAATTCAAACGAAATAATAAACAAAATATGATTTGGCTTAACTCAGTTTTGCTTATACTCGAGTCGGCATAATGTCATCGACAGCTGTCTAATTGAATCCGGGGTCACATTTGTGCATAAATCCCAATCATTTTACTCCAATAATCATAGAAATTCTAATTTATTATTTTAAGCAAATTAATTAACTCTTATTCAATAAAATTCTGCCCAATGTCTCCAATACTGAATGAATGCTTTGATTCAAATGTTAAAAATTCAATTAAAATAAAGTCGAGATAAAAACAAGTATATAATTAAATGCTTCAAAGGTTTTCATTAAACAAATCAATTTCCAAACCCTTTTAATTCAACAATTTCTTCGAATTCGACTAAAAGAGGAGAATAATATTCGTTTTATGTATTTCATTGAAAATATAAATTAATTTTATTAATATTCTTAGAAAAGTATTTCCACACAAAAACAAAGTTTAAAAAGTATTTATTCATTCCATGATAAAAATAAACAAAAACTAACATCCAGTTATTTTGAAAACAAAAAAAAAACTAATTTCAAGAAACTGTTCATTTAGCAAGATTCAATTATTTTGAAACAGTTTCCTTTAATGAGTAAAATTTAGGAAAGAAGTGCTTCGTTTGGCTTTGCATCGATGCCCCAAAAGACGCACTTTTTTGTTGTTTTTATTCATTGGCGTTAAGCCGTGAAGTGGTTCGAAGATATATTTTTATAAATTTAAAAATAATTTATCAATTTTTATATTATATTATATTGTAATAGAAATAAAAATTTTATAAACGCTAAGCGTAAACAAATAATTATTGTTTTAGTTAAAAAATTAATTCAGTATTTGATTGATTGAATCCCGACGTAACAAATGATCAATTGTATTGACTATAGACTAGAGTCAGAAAAACTAATTTCATTAAAACCAAAACTAACTTTATTTATAAAAAAAAAGCTTCTTATTTGCTGCTGCTCTCTCTCTCTCTCTCTCTCTCTCTCTCCCTTTCCCTCTCCCTCTTTCGAACTCACTTTTTCACTCAAATATTTTAAACAATAATAATCGAAAAATAATACAAAAATTTGTTATTTCTTTTATACCAAAAATTTTAGTCAGAAAAGAAAAATTGTTTCAAAATTTGTTATTAAATGTTTGATTAAACAAATGTCTAAAAGGAAATACAAAAATAGTTTTTATTTCAATATCTGCAGCTGTTTATCAAATTTTGGCCATTCATTGAAACGATTGAGTCTTTGATTAATGTTTCGCCAGTTTTCGCAAACATAACTCAGTTTTGTTTTTCTGCTAAATGTCTAAACTTTTATCATTTAATTCTACAAAAAGATTAAAATATAGATATAAAACAACAAAAATAGAAAATATAATCAAATTTATTATGAAATGTTTTTATATTAAATTGTATTATCAAAACCGAGACAAAACTGTCACTGACACTTTGATGATATAGAAAAATTAATGTGTATAAACATAATCTTATTTTAAGGTTTATTTTATAATACATAGTTTTAAGTATTTAATTTAAAATGTTGACTTAACTACTTTTATCAAAATATTATAAACAAAACAAAAATAAAGTAATTTTTTCGACTGTTTTAAAGCGATTATAAATCACAAATAGCTAAGTGTCAGAGACAGCCCATTCTCGGTTCTGGTCATTATTGTCATAAATGTTTGGCTCAGATAATGGTTTGTTATTTGTATATAAATGAGTTTTGGTGAAGAAGCAGCACATCATACCATCACATCATTAATTTAAATTTCATGTCGGCTGCAATCAAACTATCATTTTCTGCTCATTTATTGCAAACATTTTATTCACTAAACAAATTGAAATTTTTGAAATTCGTTCAGTTAGTCAATGAGTAAGACTTGCAAAAAGAGACCAAAAGGGGGACAGTTGGGAGAGAGAGAGAGAGAGAGAGAGAGAGAGAGAGAGAGAGAGAGAGAGAGAGAGAGAGAGAGAGAGAGAGAGCAGGAGAGAGAGGGAGCGAGAGAGAGAGAGAGAGCATAAAACCCACATCCGATTTACAAAAATACTTAGTTAGATATAATACATTTATGCAAAAAAGTTCATTAATCAAAAATCATTATAAATTTCGTTTTACAAAAACATTACTTTTTTTTATTCTACTTTCAGTTACAGTAAAGTCTTAATTATGTTCTAAAAAGTCTAAAATTTGATTTTAATGCATGAATTCCATTGAAATAATTTAAATACATTAACTGTTTCTGAATAACATCTAAACTCTCGGCTAAAAGCATAGCTCGAATTAAAGACAAATTTTTGTTGAATAGTCAACAAACAAAAAACGACTCTATACTAACATTAGCTTCATTTGAATAGTCGTTTTCCTATTCTTATTACTCGATTCGATGTGTGTTCTGTCGAATGTAAATAATAAAATATTTTAGTCTTTTCTCAACAATTTTTGGCTTATTTATCATTTCAGAGTGAAAGTCGCAAAGTTTCGCAGCGCTGGAAGAAGTTTATATTTGAGGACCTCTTTCCTGGCTCTAGCAACTCTGTCAGCCCTATCAGCACTGCATACTTCCTATTATTTACTTTTAAAAGTCTATTTCTCTTCTCATTATTCATTCCCAAAATTGACTGCATTAGAGCCGGTAAGTTATCAAAACTAAATTCTTTATTCATTAAATTTTTTCGAAACTTTCCAATAAATACAAATTTAAATAACTGTTGGCTTCGGCAGAATTTTTTGTATAATTCATTGATTGCTCGCAAACTGATAAATCGTTTAGAGTTTTCAAATGATCAATGATTTTGCGTTTGAAGTTTAATTTGATATTTATTTATTCAAACTTTTATAACATTTGAATCATCTCTATTCGATTGGAAAATTGAAGTCAACTTTTATATTATATGAAATCAAATTTATGACTGAGTTATGCACTTTTCGATCATTTCGGACATCTAGTGCCGTATTTAATACATTTAAGTTAACTTTCAAATCATTTTTGATTATTATATCACTTTTTATTATTTTTTATTATTTGATTGTAACTCAATATTAATGATAGAATTGCATAAACTTGAAGACAAATATTGAGCAAAAATCGATTTTTTATAAAAGGATTAAATATTAAAGAATTTGGTTAAAAGCAATAATATTTTTTATTAACATTAAATCTAATAATTAAGATTGAAAGAATTTTATTCGAGATAAAAGTCATTGTTTTACCCGGCAGTCATTGGTTTAGCAAAAATCAATTTAATGGATAACTTAATATTTTAAAACTCAAAATCAAAACAATCTAATTGTAAAAATTGCATCAAATAATAAAACCCTGAAAATAGTCTTTTAGTCTTAGTTTTAGATTTCAAGAATCCTTTAAGAATGGCATCAATTGTTAAAATATCAGTGAATGAAAGTGAAGCCATAGATAGAGCAATACATGTATTATATTAAGGTTTTGTATGAAATCCATTAGACGTTTGCTTCACTTTATTTCGACATTCAGTTTGTGTTTGTGATAACCTCTAAACTCGATAAACTGATTGTATTGTTGAGGGTAGAGCTGAAGTGGTTTGTAAATTATTAGATTTAATTAAAAATTTTTAATCAATAAATAAGTACAGAACAAAAGATTGCTTTGAATTATGTTTTCAAAAATTTCTTAAATTAATTTTGCATTATATTCAAAATGAATAATATTATTGAATAGTAGTGTAAAACAACAAAATAAAATACCCATGAGTTTCAAATAAAGTATTAATATTATTTTTAAAATTTAGATTAACCAAAATATTTATTTTTTTTTGTATATTTTAATTTCTTAAAATATGAATTAATAATTTTTTTAACTTGAAACTTTAAATAATGAATTAATACAAATATAATATTAAAAATATAAATTTGACTAAGAAGCTTTTAATTTCAACTAAATAAATCAAGTATTTTATTTAATTTTAATGTGTTTTACTTAAATGTTAAAAATGTTCTGCCTGTTTTTTGAATAAATTACTAATATTGAAATAATTTGTAATTTATTTGAAAATAAAAACTTGACATTAAGCTTTCAGCTAGATTTGAGTAATTGACCATGCTGCCCTTATAAGGAGTAAATTTAACTTAATGTAACATAGCGCTCAAGTTAAAATTATTATATTTTAGTATTGGTTTTTGTTGATACATAAGTAATATTCTTTATAAATTGATAAAATATATAAATTTTAGTTTAAGCGCTAATTAAAGATATAGTATGATGATATGACATTAAGTCAAATTTGTTTCTCAAAGGGACAGACTAACTTCGTCAATTAACCAAATCTGGTTAAACGTTTTATATTATGCAAAAACACTTAAATATTTTTATTTAATGTATTTAAATTTTGCTCTCTGATATTTTTACTTTTATGTACAAGTTAAAGTATATGTTTGAGTTAATTTACTCACAAGTCAGATAAATTTTGATTCTTGCTAAGTTTATTGTATATGCAATAGATTTCAAGTAAATTTAAGTTTATTTTCTGTCAAAAATATCTTAAATTTAATTATATTGTTTCATATGTTCACTGCTGGAAAATTTTATTTATATTCTTATCTTTAGTTTATTTTTTACTTGCTATATAAATTTAAAAGTTATATAATGTTTGTTCTAACTTTATCAAGATTAAATTAGTTAAATTTAATAACTAAATCAAAATTTAAAAATTAAATTTAATAACTAAATACATTTAACCAAAATAATAAAACAATTAATATTTTATCAAAAATTCAATTGACTTTGATATTTAAAATATTTCTAAAAATATATATTCATATTTGCTACAAAATAAAAAGATTTTTAAAGATTTTTTTATTCAGTATAATTTATTATTTATAATTTTCTCTATTGTGAACTTTAATTTATTAAAATAGTATTTTCTAAAATAATAAATAAGTAGATCATAGTATTTCTCAGTAAATCTACTCATTTTTTATTCTACAAAAATTTAAATTTTATTTTTAGTATAAAAAATGCATAAAATTTTAAAACACTTTAGGAAATACTGTTGTTACGGATATTAAACAAAGTATACTGAGTATACACTGTATATAAAGTATTGTATCAAACTGTACTTAGTAGAAAGGAAGTTTAAGTCCAAATGAATTATTAATATTTGAATATAAAATAAATTAAGAAAAAAATATATATATAAATTATTATACATTAATTTTATTGCTAGAAACCCTTTTTAGTAACTTATATATAAATATTTAAATAATAAACTAATAATAATTGTAATTATAAATTTATTTTAACTGATTAGTTGTCTATAGTTTTTTAATTAACAATTTCAATTAATTAATTAACAAAAATGAAAATTTAAAAATATTTAATTTAAAATTTTAATATAATGTGATATAATATAGTAAAAAGTAGTTTTGAAAATGTGTTAATTTTTAGACTAATGAAAAAATTTTCGACATTAAAATATATACGTTTTTTGAATGCATTGAAACGTATGAATAGCACAGATGTTGTTATTAGGAAAAGTCTTATATCGTTGTTAATCAAAGAAAAATATTGAGATTTTCGCTAAACTAATTTTTGATTTTATTACTTTAGATGGTTTTTACTTAAAATTATTAAAAGTTTTAAAAAATTTCATATCAATAAAATATTAAATTATATTAAGCTTTCAACTGAGAATTTCTCAATTTTTCATTAATATTATATTGGATTTTGCGTTAGACTTAAGCCATTCAATGCCTTGACACAAGAAATCGATCGAAAACTAGTGTTTTTAGAGATAAAAATAGTAATAATTTTGTTTTTATTTTATCCAATTTCTTATATTAGAATTTTTAAATAAATAAAACATTTTTGTTTTAAATATTAAATTTAGCCAATTGGTCAAATTGTTGATTAATAACAATATTTTAATATATGCACATAAGTAGGAAAAATAAATTGCTTTTGTTAGACAAAAAAGTTTTATTATTTTGTTTCACAAAAAGAAATCAATACTTTATTTTTTATATATAAAATATTTTAAAAATCACTTTTAAGCAAAAAATAGTTATATATTTTAGCTTTTTGTCAAATCAATACTTTCGAACAGTAAGTCTTCACTTGATCTAAATCCAAAACATCTAATCCTTTAACATAAACAAAATATATGCACAATATCTATTTCCAAAATGGCTAAATGCAAAACATCTAATATGCAGATCAATCAAACAATTGTTGATATTTAAAAATATTATTTATTCATAATATATTAAAATTTATTAAAAATATTTTTTTCATTTGCAGATAAAAACAATTACACTTTTTATACTCAAACAAAATATTAAAACAATGATGTAAAGCAATAAACTGTTTATTAATAGACATAAAATCTTATTGACAACAAAGTCTAATAAAAGAATAAGTGTTTTATTAAATTTTCCTAATTATTTAACTCATATAATAGTATAAATACTTATTTTATAATTGTTTAACATTGTGAGACAATAAAAACTTGTGAAACAATATAAAAATAACGTCTTATACTTACAATTTTAAATGTTCTGGAATTATGTTATAAAGAGAAAGGAGTAATAAAAAATTTGCTAAATTAAGTTGAATTGTTTATAATTAGACAAAATGAGTAATTCTACATAAAGTAATTTAAAAAATTTTTTATTCAAAATAGTTGCCGAGTTTTTCGATTTATGAAAATTTGACTTTAATAGAAAAAAAAATAAATATAAATTTTTAAAAATTAATTTAAACCCCGCACCACATAGTAAGTTAAAATTTTTCACTACTTAAAAATTGAATAAATTTATTTAAAAATATTATTTGATTTGATCTTGGACACTATTTTAAAAAATTAAATTTTTACATTAATAGTGTAATCTTACTGACTAAGAATAAATGGGTTCACTTGCTCAAATGAAAACTGACTCGAGTTAGTTACTCACCAGAATAATGATAGAGACGTATCACAAAATACCAAAAACTCGAAAACTATAACGAATAAAAAATTATTTTGTGTAAAACTACTTATTTTGTCTAATTATAAACAAGTAAGCTTAATTTGACAAATTTGTTCATACTAGCTTTTCCTCTTTAGCTGTTATGAATTTAAATGTTAAAGATTTAAATGTTTAAAGATTTAGCTTAAGTGAAGCTGAAAATTTTTAACGAGTGCTGAGTTTTAAAGTTTTAATTCTTTTATCAATTTTATGGGAAAGGATTTGTTTAAGTTATAAATTTTTTCTATAAATTTTAAATTAATGTCTATAAGCCGTTAATTCCTAAAATTGTAATTTATTACAAACTTTAAAACTGTTAAAAACTTAAGACTTGATTATTATTTTAAATCAATATTTTAAATAAACTTTTTTAGATTAAGTAATGTATTCGAAGCATAATGTTTTTTATGATTTGTTTTACAAATATAATTTTAAAAATAAAAAAATAATAAAATTGTTATAAATTTGAGTTAAACAAAACAAACAAAAAGAATAATAATAGTAATAAACAAAATGAAATATACGGATGTTTTATGATAGAACATAAATTTTATTGTTTTTTATAAATAATTTAATAAATAAAAAATAAAAATTGAAAAATTCAGAAAATCTATACATAAATAAAATATTAGATTTGTTTGTATTTGTTATAAGCATGCAAGATGATATTAATTTAAGAATTACATTATTTAATTTAGAAATTTTAAAATTATTTTACATAGATTAATGTGTTGGAACGGATTAAAAATTTATCAATGTTTACATTATTTTTTCAAAAGTTAATGAAATAATTTATGGATTAAGTTGTTAACTTAATTTAAAGGTATTTATATTAATTTTTTTATTTTAAACTAATTTCAAAGTTCTTATACAAAAAGCGTTTAATTAGTAAAACTTAATTATATATAGTATTAGAGTTTAACAAACGGTAAATCGATTTAGAATATAAATAAGATCAAGTATAATAAATAAGACACTATCAAGCATTCTGTAATATATCAATATTTTGTATAATATATATTTTTTGAATAAGTAATCTAAAATTTATCTATTGAATTTTTTTGGTCTATCTTTATATTATTTTGCAATTTGTTATTTATATTTTAAAGTAAAAACGAATATTATATGATTAGAATATTAGAAACTTAAGAATCTACAAAATAAATTAAAATTTTATTTTTATAATAAATATTTTTTGCTATAATTAATCTAAATTTATACCAAAATTACTTAAACGTAATTAAATTGTAATTTTGTTTAATTTTATATATATATATATATATATATTTAAACATATTTTTATAAATATTTTGTTTTAATAATTTGTCTTAAAATTTTAATATAATAATGCAAATTATAAATTATTTTAATAAATTTCATATTATATTCTGTTATATTTTTGTCTCAATTTAAAATGTTTGCATAAATTTACTAACATAAATTACACAAACTTAACCCTAAATTTCAAAAAGTTAATCTATAATTTTTTTAATTTATTATCACTTAAATAATTGCATTTATGGCGTTTGAAATTCTGGTTAAAATTATAATCATTTACCAAAAAAAACTTCTTTTAGTTATATTAAACTTTTGGACAATAAGTAATTTATTAAAAGTATAACAAAAAGCAGAGACTAATTGAAAGAAAGAGTGAATAAAAAATAATTATATTGTTTAGGCTGTGATTGCGTGACATTCGACGACACCTACAACAAAGAATATGGTGTCTTCACATCACCCAACTATCCGACCCAATACGAGGATAACATCGATTGTTTGCTTTACATTTTCATTGCAAATACTCACCAAATAGTGAAACTAACGTTTGTCTCATTTGATGTCTCGAATGGATTTCAAAAAGCAATTTCTTCAGACAAGTAAGCATTAGAATAGAGTTTCGCTTCTTTTCTCAATTCAATCTAAAGCCTCAGAACTCCTCAGAACTAATCCAAACAATACAAACACCACAAGTGCTTTCGAGTCCTATTCAGTTCTGCCTAACAATTATTGAATAAATTGTTTGTTTTTTCTTCTTTTATTCATTTCGGTCTTAAGCTGTTTGAGCTCTGACTTTGTGAAGCTGTTCCTTAGCCTAGAAAGAGGTAACACCGGTGTCAACGAACAAAGCCCGTGGAGTGCCATCCTGTGCGGCAAATCATTAGATGAGACTCAGATCAGCCATTATTCGATTGGTCCGATTCTGATATTTGAATTCCATTCGGACTCAATTACGACAAACAACACCGGCTTCAGCGGTACCTATCAGTTCATCAATAAGTCTAGTTTTGAACCGGAAGGCGAATTACTGACCGGTTCTCAGTGTGATTACCAGTTTGTCAGACTCAGGATGAATGACAAGACCAGTGGAAGACTCTATAGTCCTAATTACCCGTCGAAGTATCCGACAAATATTAATTGTGCCTACTACTTCTTTGCCAAATACAACGAAAAAGTTAAGGTTCTCTTCGAAAGCATACAACTTCAGGAAGATGATCAAAGGTACTGTACTGTACTGTACGCACTGTACTGTTTGCACTGTACTGTACATGCACTTTTTGTGAAATTGTAGTTTTTAACACTAATATTATTTCTGCTAATTTATGATTAATTTTTTAAATTTAATAGCTGACTTTAAATAAAATTTTAGATTAAGATATAAAATTCTTTTATTTATAATGCAAAGCTACCAAAATCAAAATTATGCCAGATTCTTTTACTTATTACTACCGGTAATAAATTATCAAGCTGTCTTATTTTATGGTAAATTAAATTTCTTGTTAATTGATGTCTTTGAAATGCAGATTTGAATTTTTTTTAAACAAAATTTATTGCCATTTTAATAATTTTAGTGTTAATAATAGCAAAAATATTTTTAGCTTTAATTTATTATAATTAATTCAATTGAGAGCTAACTTATGAATTAGTTAATTATAGCAATTAATTATTGCATATCAACTCTTCAAAACATTTTTTTATTTAATACTTTGTTTAGAAAAGTTTTAGTACATAATAAATGATTTGTATGTTTTACGTCAAAAATTTATTAACATTTATAAATATTTTGAGTTTTTAACAAAAAAAAAGTGGAATAGATATGAAAAGAATAGAAAAGAATAGACTGAAATTTAATCAAAAATTCCAGTTTTTTTCTTATCATATCTCTTACGACTTTTTGATCAATGCATTCGCAAAAATCATCAGTCATTTCATCAATCATTTTACGTAATTGAATGAAACGATTGAATAATAAATAAGGGCTTAATTTGATAGTTATTCAAAACTAATGGCATTTATTGATAGTATTGATCGAATAAATATAGTGTAGTTTCAAACAAAATTCGCCTCAAATGTCTCAATTTAGGGCTTCACTCGACTCCGACACAAACCCAAACTCAAACCCAAATCAATATTAGTCTAATTCTTTGATCCGTTAATGTAGAGTCGAGTTATTGTTATGAAATTTGTTGTCTAAAAGAGTGGAAGCATTCGAAGCATTTGTTCGCAACGAAACAATTCTCCGGAGATTTAGACCATATGATTGATAAGTTTTCTTTTGGACACAACTTCTAAATAACAACTTCTGTAACAGACTTTTAATGAGTGCTAAACAAAAAACAAAATTTTTTTCTCTCCCTCTCTCTTATTAATAGAAAAGTTTGAAACAATATATAAATCATAACAAAGTATATATACTTTAGATGAAATTTGGACTTTAATTAATTTTTATTGTTTGCTAAAAATTAATGAGCAATCTATTCAAGTCATTATTATTAAAATTAATTTAAACCAAATATTTTTGATAGATATTAATTGCGTGGCTTAATAAGATTGAAAAACAATGCAAGCTTAATTTACAAAGTTATTTGTTAAAATTTTTAATTAACTAAAAGAATTTTATTAATTAATTACAAACAGATAAATAAACATACTAAAAATAATTAATACATTAAAAATTATTTTATTTTTAATTTGTTTAAATAAATAACATAAAATGCCAATAAATGCAAACTGTATGCATATTAAATTTACTGTATATACTTTGTACTGCATTATTATAATAGTAAGCATGTTAAGTTTATGAATGTGTTCGGTCGCGTCATCTCTTAATTCCGAAACTGTAATAAATATCGATTTGATGTAAGACCTGTTGAACGGTTCCAAAACTGATGGCTAAACTCTTTGTTGCAGTTGTCGCTACAGTGAAGACGTTATATTAGTATATGACGGAAGAGATTCGAAGAGTCCATTAATCGCTCAATTGTGTAATCGTGAATCATTTGTACAAATCATATCGAGTGGTCCCGACCTGTATATCGAGTTCAAGAGCGGCTCCTCTTCTCCTATTTATAACGGATTCAAAGCCTCTTATCTCTTCCAATCGAATCAAACGAATTCGTATTTGTTGTCGACATTAACCACTACATCGACTATAGCGCCCATTAAACCCGAAAGCGTCCAAATTCCTCAAACGGGTATTAATTACCGGTTTATATCTATAGATAGCATTTTATATATATATAGTGCCCGTTATATATATTGACTGTATTTGACGTTTATTACAAAATTATTATTTCATTGCAGAACCCGATGAAGATATGCTGCATAAAGACGAAACCACTGAGTCTTCAAGAAGTAAGTGCTTAATAAATAATTTATACCTTTTTTATATTCATATAAATTCACATTAAGTCAAAATTTTGAATATGAAAGTACAGTAATTAGAAACTTAATACTTTATTCATTATTAAAACTTTTGCTTATATAATACATATTAAATGCTTTGAAAATAGTTTCACTTAATTTTTCTTCAAACTGTCGTTAATTTTCATTAAGTAATCAAAAACTATATTTTATTACAAATATAAAATTATGGCTGATTTGTATTTAACTTAATTATACGATAAGTGAAATTTGATGACATCTTATAAAAAGCTACATTTTACTCAAGTTTTTTTTGAACAAATGTCAGCAAGTTAAAAACCTGATACATTTGTCTAAAATCTTAATTAATATAATATCAAACGTATGTCACTTAATCAGTGATGCAGTGAAGGCAAGCATTCATTCATTCGTTCATTTCCTCAAATGATGTTCAGCACAAGTAGATCACTATTGAGAGCACAGGAACTACTCTCATATCGATTGAAGATTGGGTTAATTCTAAATGATATTGATTTGAGTACTTTTTTTATTCTTTTTAATCACTTGTGTCTTCATTAGAGTTTGGGATCATTTCAATCGAATTGCAAAAAGTTTTTCCAAACTTTCTATTAGTTTAAGAGCCGAATACTTACGAAAAAGAATAAAACAAACTTTTAATTGACTTTTACTAAACTTTAATACTTAATATCGGTTTCCGTTAAAAGGTTTTGCGTATTAACTGATTATCAATTAACTAATTAAAGTAAAGCAAAAGTAATACAAACCGAAAATTTTGAAATAAAAATGTAATATTGATTGATTTTATTGTATTCTTTAAATAAAATTGATATCAGAATCGGTTTCATATATAGAATCGAATAAATTTGATTTTTCATAACAAATATTTTCGAACATATATTTTCAAAAGAGATTTAACATTGAGATGTACTTGAATACAAACAGCCAGAACAAATGACAAGGATTTCGAACTGACAGCCGAATAGATATGAATTCAATAAACTCAGACCTAAACCGAAACCCACAAACTCTGGAATAAATATTGTATAAAATATTTGATATATATATACTATATATATATTGATACACAAGTTGTGCGAAATATTTGCTCATTTATTTGATTTACAGATTATGTGATCTTTTGGTAAAGCTTTTGAGAGATAGAGTGAAAAAACAAAATGTTTTGCTTAGTTTAGATTGAGTCGGAGATGGGTTTTCTGGTCTCAGACCTAACAAACTAAGAGTGAGAGTAAGTCGTAAAGAATGATCAGATATACAGATATATTGCGAATCCAATACTCAACTCATATCACGCTTTCCAATTCAATCGATGTTTCTGTATGTTATACAGCATTAGATCTAAAAATAAAATATTATATAATATATAATCTAATCTTCACTTTCATTCAATTCCGGTATATTTAATGGAAAACTCGTATTTCTCTTAAATTTTAGCCCTTTTTTGAAGATTGGTTTTTATAATGAAAATAACTGATCAAAAGTTGACTATTTCTGTAAAAGAGTTTAGAAAATCTTTTTATTAATATTTATAACTAAAGATGTGATTTTGCTACAGCCTCTGCATAAGTAATGGAAAAAATAAATTACTTTTATAGCATAAAATAAAAGTTGGGAAAATATTTTTAATTGCGTTTAAAACAAATTTATTATAGCAAAAATATATTTATAATACAAAAAGTATTTTCAAATTACAATAATAATTATTTAAATTTCAAAATTTTTTAAAATAAACAAATAAGTAGATTCAAATATTTTTTAAATAATCTATTTCAGCAATTAAAAATTAAATTAAAATTAGAAAAATGATGTTTTACCATCTACTACAGTTAAAGGATCATAATTTAATATTATAATTTTAGCATTCAATTACTTTAAACAAACTTAATTTGTTTTTAAATTACAATTAAAATCTAAATAATTATTTTCGAATTCAATCGCTTAAAAAATCTTTAAATTGTTTTTAAATCGTAATTTAAAATAAAAAAAATAAAAAAATTAAATTAAAATATTATATTTCTGAATATTTTAAACAAATGCAAAATATCAGAATTAAATCCATTGCTTATCAAATCACAGAATGTTTATTTATCTAAACACAGGTGTTAGTGATAAACTGGACGATTTTATCTATAACTAATTTTCTCAATACTTATTTATAGGCTGTAGCAAAATTACATTTTTGTTTATAATATTAGACAACCAAGAAAAGGAATAATTTAAGATATTTCCAATTTAAACTTTTTACTTCTTAAGATTAACTACTTTTTTACTCAATATATGTATTTAATTGATTACTTTGATTAAATTAAAATATTAACAAAAATATTACTGTTTTATTCATAATAAGAATAATAATACATCATGAGATTTTTAAAGAAAAAATTGCCTTTGTACCTAAACCAAATTCCTCACATTCGTTCATGTTATCTCAAATATTTTAAAAATTATATTAACTTTTTAAAAGTTTTACCCAGTTTGAAATTCAAAACTAAATTTTTAAAATTTGATTTTATTAATAATTTACTATGTTAACAGTATTTGTAAAAAATTGATTTTATATTTTCTGATTTCAATTTACATTAAACTATTAACTTATTTAAATTATTTTCTCATTTTTTGTAAATTTAAATCAAAAATAAATCTTTGAAAATGGGATTAATTTCTTTTTGTCGTACTTTAAAATAAAGTTTAATTGTATTAAAAATGTGTGTTTGAGTTGAAGTAGAAAACTATCTAAACGGCAGTATTGCTAAGCTTTCTAACAAACAATATATCAGGATTTGAATCCAAATACAGTTTTGAGTTAAAGCGTAAAAAATAAGATTAATTGCGAACCTAAAAAAGGAAATGCGGCTTAAGTTTCATTTTTCAATTTGAGCATTGGCTGCAGTTTTTTGACTGACTTTTTCCTATTCGTTTGGATCTTATTGAATGTTTCGGTAACTTAATTAAATCGATTGACATCTAAAGA
>JAQFXP010001640.1:0-18277 GCA_034693685.1 Belba bartosi
AGGGAGGGAGGGAGAGGAAGGAAGGGAGGGAGAGAGAGTGGGGGAGAGAGGGGAGAAAGAGAGGGGGAAAGAGTGAGAGAGAGCAGTAGAAAGAGAGAGCATGAGAGAGAGAGAGAGAAGAAAAAGTAGGCTAAGAGTACAAGATTGTTCCATTTAAAATTATTAAATTTTTATTCTGCTAGCTAAAATAGAACATTAATTTTCAGTGACGCACATTAAAATTATTTTTTTCTGAAATTTATTTGGACAAAATCTATAACGAAGTCAACTATTCAAGTATTGTACAGTATCAACTTTATCATGTATTTTATTTAAAGATTTAGACTAGAAAATTATCCAAACATTATTATAAAAAACAAAAATAATCTTCCTCCCCAATGATTTGCCGGTTAAAAAAGCTTGCAGGCAAATATTAAATGACATTTTTACATAAATTATGGTGTGATGTTACAAGATTCTTGCTTGTTAGATAAAAATTAACATAAAAAATAAAATTAAACTCATCTTAAATTGAATTTACTTAAATTACTTTTTAAACTTATGTATTTTAAAAATAAGCTTTATTGTTTTTTATAACTAAACTTAATTAAATTGAAACTTGAGTCAAATTTAAATTAAAAATATGATCTAGTTTAAAGTCAAAGTTTAATATGTTTAGAGATTACAAATAAAAAGCTTAATCATTGATTAAAATATTAAGTCAAAGTTTATAAAAAAATAAAAATACAATTAAAATCTAAAGTTTCCAAGGTTAGAATAAACATTGTGCATTATTCCTGATGTTATTCCTTAACCAAACATTACATGTTGGTTTAAAAATTTGAGATTCAACTGCAATTGTTGATACACTATTGTTCAAAACTATATACAATTTACTGTATCTTCCTCTGTTTATCAGTATTAACTAGTTAAGTTTTTAAATAAATGTAGCCTCTGCGCATATCCTGTAAAGTCGTTTTTGGTGCAATACATAAATTGATTTGACTTCTCCTAAAGGCTAATACTATTTGTATTTTTCTTTTTCGATTAAAATTATTTTTCTATTATATTTAACAACAATTGTTTTAAAAATAGCTGTTTATAGAGATTATTGAATAAATAATTAAATGTAAAAAATGAATATTTAATTCATTCTAGTGTTACGGTAGTGTACATCAGATATAAAATATATGTTTTGTGTCTTAAAATCGATTATTTTCATGAATTTTGTTATTGAATAATGTTTTATAAGATTACATAATATCAACGATTGAAAAAGTGAGCCGATCCAGGGGAGGGGGTTTAGGGCAAATATATTTTTAATTGTTTAAAGACCTATATAATTAAGACACATTTTAAATAGATGTACCGAATTTAAACTAAATTTGTTTAATTTAATTGAATTTAAACTAAATTTATTTTATTTAACTGAATTTAAACTTGAATTAGCATTAATTTAGGAAAATGTTCTTAATTTTGAGGGTAAAACTAAAAAATTTGCCAAATTATAAAAGGTGATACTTTTTTGCAGACCAAATGCTAGGGAGGGGAGGGGGATAAATGTTAATTTTTAAAATCATGGGAGATCTTGACCTATCCTTCCTTTCGAAATTTCTACATAATATCAACTATTTTTACGCAAATATTTGTTTCTGACAAACATTGGATCAAAACTAATGGTAAGGAAAAGAGAAAGCGGTTGAGAGGGAAGGTTGGGAGAAGAGATCGGGGGAATAAGATGAAGTAGACAATGAAAGAAGAGAGAGATGGGAGAGAGAGAGAGAAAGCAGGCGGAGGAGAGAGACAGAAAGAGAGGGGAAAGAGGAAGGGGAGAGGTTTGTAAGTTTAAGCAATCAAATTGACATTTAATTGACATAATTTTATTATTAATTGTTTGCAATCAATATTTTGGGTAATTTATGGTAATTTGAATTAAAAAACAAATTTGAGACAAACATTAATAGAATCATCACTTGTGTTATGCTTTCTATTTATTATCAAAAATCAATTACACGTTTCTCTCTCGAAACCCATAACTATAACTCAATTTAGAGTAGAGACAAAGTAATGACATTTGGAAAAACATGATAACAACGAATGCTAGGATTTTCGTATATATATGTATATTCGTATATAATGCTACTATATATATGTGAGCATTAATCTTATGAAAAAATATTGTGGAAATGCTTTTGTTTTTCTCAAATTGAGAATCTCAATGACAGACGTTAGCCATTGCATGATAATATAACCATAAAGAAACATAATTCCTCAAGCTCCTTAGGCCGAGTAATGCAATAAAGTCTTAGCAATGCTTTACGCTAGAGTAGTCAAAATATTTTAGTTTAAAAGTTTTGGTTAACCTTTTTTATTGTTTATTTTTTTTGTTAAATATTTTTAAAACAATATATTTGTAATGTGGGCTGGTGCAAATAACTTGTTTTGTATTTTGTGAGCAAATAGTAAAAAACTAACCAACTCTTTTATACTTGAATATTGTGGTTACTCTACTTTACACTTTTTAAGTGTCTAAATTTGATATAACGAATTTTTTCTGTAATATTGCTCTAATACTGTACGTGCTCGAATTGAAATAACGGATTTTAAACTCTTATCTTTATCATTAATGCGTTTCGGGAATTAAGTTTTTTTTACAGTAAAAAGCTAGCTTGGTTTTTAAAATTAGATTAAAATTGAATTAAATTTATTTTTAAAATAATTTAATTTAGAATTGTAATCCAAGCCAAGTGTTAAACGTCAAAAACTTTTACCTAATTATAAAAACTTTTTTGTGAAAACGTCTCTCTCTCTCTCTCTCTTGCTCTCTCTCTCTCTTTCTCTTTCTTTTTTTTATAACCCGCTTATAAGTACAGTATAATGACCTGATATTATTACCTGTACATATTTTGTATTAGATATAAACTAGTTATAATCGGCAAATGGTAAAAATTATAACATTTTTCCAATGCATTACAAATATTACAAAATAATAAAAACTTTAATCACTTAATCATTGATTTTATTAAAAAGAATTTTATTATTAACAAAAATGAAAATAATTAATAATTTATTACCAGAGTTGTCCATTAAAAATTTAAACTTTGCTTTTATCTTGTTCATCTAATTAACGGTTGCTTATTTGCATACATCAATATTCAAATAAACTTATTCTGCATTTGAAAATACATTTAAATGGATAAAAATGAAAGAGCAATATTAGCTAATTTTTAAAAAATTTAAATTTAATTTTATACTCTTTTTATTTTAAATTAAATTTTGCAAGTATAGCTGTAGAACAGTAAATATAGTTTTAAATAAAAGTTTACATTTAAAAAAATAATCTAGCTTATATTACTTTCTTTTACTTGTCGGCTATAGATTGGGGCTTTAGCTCGGGGGTATCAAGTCAAAATCCACTTGATTTTAAAATTTTGCATTTACCTACCCTAGCATTGGTATCCGTTAAACCTTTTTATGATCAGCCATCCACCGTAAAAATTTCTCTAAATTGGTGGTAAACCTAATTAAATGTAGTTAAACAAACTAAATTTGGTCTAAATCCCGTTTAAATCTAGTTAAATTTAGTAAAATTGCAGTATAATTATAAAGATATTTTATAGATCCCCTCCCTTGGTTTTTGCCAATCTTTTGAAAGAAAAATTCCCTACTGATTCCACATGGTTACCTAACTGAAACTCTGACTTAAATATAATAACAAATGCAAAATGAGTTTATTTCAAACATTTTGCTAAAGTATAAATCTAACAAATGTTGTGTAAAAAGTAAAATAAACCAAATTTAATAAAATAAAATAATATTGTTTGAATTCAATTTAGATCGTTTTAAGAATACATTGTTTAATAAAGTAAAGTAATTCTTACATTTGATCGCAACATGAATTGATTACGTAATGTAATATCTTGGACAGTTTGTGTAACTATGGTGAAATAACAATCCGATATATTACATTGCATACGTAATCAATTGATGATATGAACTGTTTTCGTTCATGATAAGAATTATTTTAATCAATTTAAATAATTAAGTTTTGGTTTCCATAACACATTCAAACGTGTAACAACTTGTTTGAATTGCTATATCTTGACTTAGAAGTGATGATATTAGACGCTCATCTAAATGGGTATCTTGGGAAATTCTGTTTATTATTGATAAAAAAATTTGGAAACCCGTATTATCTTATTAAAACAGTATTTATGTTTTATATTAAATTTATTTATTTTTTAAATTTCAGATATTTTAGTATATATTTTTTTTGATAAAAGTTAACAATGAGCATTTAGTCAATTATAATATTAAATTATTCGGTTAATACAATTAACACTAATTGAAAATTACAGGCTGTAACAATTTAATAAAAACTTAAACTTGTTTTTAAAGCTTAAATGTACCGGAACAATTTTAAAATTTTTTAAATGCCAGTTTTATTTGTTCATTATTTAACATGATTAATTTTATCAAAAGTAATTTTTGATCATAGGAGGGGAAGGAGTGGTTAAATAAATAATTTAAAAAAGAGATTATTTCCAAATTTACTGTTTGTTGAAGCGGTAAGAGTTTTATAAAGATGGTTTAAGTGCAATGTTATAATTTATCAAATTTGGCCCATAAATCAACTTGTCTAAATTCCATAAACTTGAAAAGCTGCTTTTGTTACTAGAATGGTTTTTAAAATTTTAATACAAGCCTTACAACGAACATAAGAAATAAATGATTACTTAATGTAGTTCTTAAGTGAGACTATTGTCTGAATGGATTGAATGAAAACGCATTCACTTTTGGGAATTGGTTTGATTGGGAGTGAGTCTGAGTGTCTGTCGCTGTGTCTGTGTGTGAGTCTGTGCCCGCCCTCGGAGGCAAAACACGAAAGCGATGGCTAGAGCTGTGTTGGCGGTGATGATTGGTAGCCAAACCAGTTTGAGTTGGAAGAGCACGGGTCCGATCTGGAAGAGTGAGCAGATGAGACCAATCCCCTGCGCTATTGCGAAGCCACAGCTCATTGTGTAGTGCTCTCGGAGAGCGCCGACAATACCGACGGAGAGTATAATCCATTCAATTGCTATAACAACACATATAAGGGCAGAGAGTATTGGCCGTATAGTGCCGTACATTTGGCGGACGTCCCGATCGCTTTCGGCGCTCACGGCTCGGTCTAACTGTTCGGAACCGGTGTTCAGTGCTATTACCAGTGCCACCATAGTATAGATTGCGGTTATGGCCAGCGATGAGATGAACACCGCTTTCATTCGGCCAAACGAGTCCCTGCGAACTGTTCTCTCCTCTCTCTCAGCCATTACTGCAATTCTCTTTCATTAGGTCTCTCCCAAAGTCGCAAAGTCTGATCTCTGGCCTCTAATCTCTGATCTCGAGTTTGGTTTAGATTTATTCGAATTTAGATTTATTTAATTTTTTATATTTTCGAAGCATTTAATGATTTTTATGAATTCCTATTCATTGCACTAATTGTCAAATGTTTTGCATTTATTGAGTTTTTCTCATATATTCGGCTCATTATTTCGTTATGAAATCTCCTAAAAGAAAAAACAATTGGAATTCAGTAGTCATTAGTCATAACTCGCTTGTCTTAATAATAGAGTCGTTTTTATTTTATTAATCAATTTTGGAATATAATTACAATTCATATAAAACATTGAGTTTTCCGAATGTCTAAAAACATATTTGTTTTTGACAGCTACTGTATAACTATCCAAGCTCATAGTAAAGAATATATATTGCTTGAATTGCATTGAATATGAAAACTTAACAACCCTGATAAATCATTACATAATGATTAGTTTCGTATTTTTTGATACTTACAATTGTCTCCTTTTCCGGCTAAACATTAATCATAAATTTTACACAATGTAACATGGCATTTTCTAAATTCGTAGACAAACCTGGAATCATTGTAATTCGAGCAAGCACGTAGCCAATTGTGGTTATATTCAAAGTAATTTCTGAGCTTTGACTTTAAAATAGGCATTTTTAAATTTACCTAGTATTCATTATGTTTTTAAATTAAAAAGGTCAAAGTTAAAAATTTAAATTGCCTTATTTTAACAAATTAAACATGGGATTATTGATTGATGTAAACATGCTGAATCGATTGAAAATATTATCAAAACAAAATTATTTATAGGTTTAAAATTATTTAGAGTGAAATTTAAAATGAGACTGGCATATTTAAAGCAAAGGTATGGTATTATTATTAAATAATTTTATAATCAATATTTTTATCTTTAAAATTAAAAATTATTTTTTAATGTATTTGCAACGTATTGTAGAAGCTTAAAATATTTTATATTAATAATAAATGTTTTATTTTGCATTTTCATTTTTTAACAAGTTTAATTTTAAAGATATAAATTTGGATTCTTATAAAATTATTCAAATGTAAGTTTAAAAGTAAAAGTTTTTGATAAATTGAATTAAGTTTGGGTTAAAATAGTTTTTTAGGGATATTTATCTCATCAATCAACACAAGAAAAAAATTCTTTCGTTATAATCTGAGTTTGGTTTTCGGTTCAAAACAGAAAATAAAATTTTTTAAATATCTTAAAACAATTTAATTCTTATTTTATTTTTTAACACAATATTGCAATATTGTTTATATAATTATCAAGTTAAAGTTTTAAAACTTTGAATTAACTTAAGTTAAGATTGTATCGGGGGTTTAATTGCTAGGATATTTTTATTTTAAACCGAAAACTAAACTCTTAGGTTATAATTTAAGATTTTATAGTACTATATGTTTTATAGGTTTGATAAAAAAATATCTAGATAAAAGAGGAAGTTAATTTAAAATTAAAGAGAGTGTTGACCACTTTGCCGAGAATATAAATTGCATGAATTTGGTTTTGTACAATAATTTGGTTTAAATTAAATGGCATAAACAAAAGTTCATTTTTATTTTTAAATTTAATCTTAAACTTATAAACTCAACTTCATATTTAAGGCAATTTTTGACTTATTTTTCTTGCATATTTTAATCTTATTTTAAAATTTAAATTGAAGTTAATAACAAACTTTATAATTAAAAATTTTGTTTTATATTATATCTTATAATAAAGACAGCAGGCTTCATTTTCAATTGCAATATTTAGATAGTGAGAGTTTATTTAGTTATCTAATATTGAAAGAATATAGTAATGAGCTAGCATGAAAAAGTCGAATTTTGTTTGCTTAAATTTAGGTACATCGTATAATTAGTTTAATTAGCTACGTTTAATTACAAGTAATAAAAATAAGACAAGCTTAAATGCTATTACAAATAATTAAGATTTTTTACATGCATTTTGTTTAGTATTGTTTTATACAGTATTAATTAATTTATATTATTTATAACTTACTACTTATTTAATTGTCGTAGTATTTGTAAAAATCAGTTATATAAAAACAAGTTCTAAATCAAATCTTTTAAGTGTTAATCACTAATGTCTTTAATAATGAGCTCGTAAGCTCAAACTTTCCCATGTTAAGTAATAAGGATTAGATATTAAAAATATTTGATAGTTTTTGATTAATAAATTAGAAAGTAATATGTTTGTTTCTAAATATTATAAATTAATTAATTTATATTTTATTAACTTAAAAATGTATACAAACTTAGGATATCAATAAGAAATTATAATTTTAACTACAGTTTGTCTTAACTACATTAAGGGTAGAATTGTTAATATAACCTGTTGTGCTTATTGTATGTTCTATTTAATAATTTACAAAGGATCTTTTTATTTAGTCCGTGCTCTCTAATATTTATATTTTAAATATTTAAACAGTCTTATATTTCTGAATATTAGTGTCTTGGGCATATATTACAAGTTGCTTTTATTTAAATTTCTTTAAGCTTTATTAAACAATAGTGAATAGTTTCTAACTATCGATTTCTTTAGATAATTAAAATTAAAATAATAGTTAAAAAATTTAATTAATTCTTTTTGAAATTTTAATGTAAGTAAAATGTCTTATGAGATCTAATTTAAATAAATAATCTGGTTAAAATATTTAAGTGAACTCATCTAATCTTAAATACCCATTAGTTTTAAAGAAAGAAATAGTAATTTAAAGTCAAAATCGTAATTAAATTGGATTATTAGAAACAAAATTAGATAAAAATGAGAAATAAATCATTAATTAAGTTTAAGACTTAATTTAATTACTTATTAATTATACGAATACAAAGTAAATCATTATTTTATTGTTTTGTATTTGAGGTCTATTCAGAAATTGAGAAGATCGGCCAATCCAGAGGGAGGTCAGGGGGTCAGGGAATGAATTTTTCCAAAAACGCTTAAAAATCCTAAAATTCATTTAATTTTATATGCAATTTAACTGTATTTAATCTAGATTTAAAATAAATTTAGTTAAATTAACAGAATTTAAACCGGATTTAGCATTAATCTAAAGAAAATTTTTTAATCTTGGCCATACAAAATTTTTAAAAAATTACCCGCCCCCTAAGTAAGCAATGTTAATTTTAAAAATTAGAAAAGATTTTTGGCTTAGCCCCCTTCTCAATCTCTGGATTTTTATACTTATTAAGAAAAATAATAACAGAAGCATGCTTAATTGAATTAATTTACTCCAACCTTTATGTCTAATTAAATAAAAACAATGATTTTAAATTATATCATTTATTTTCCTTATATATAATAATTTATTAATAAATAATTTTTATTTTTTAATTTGTCCGTATTTTTAATATTCTTTTAATATGAATAAATAAATAATAAAATTAAACTAATTAAAATTATTTCTATAAAATAACTTAGTTAAAATTTTAATGTCACTTATAAATTACTTTATAATGATCATTAAAACCAAATTGGATATGGTAATATAAATGATTTAAATAAAAAGATAATGTTGCATTGCCATGATATTTTTACAAAACATAATTGTCTAGAATAAATTACATTTTAATTAAATTAATTATTTTAAAAAATTCATCTTGTGCAATTATTTATTTAAGCAATTAGAAAATTATAGTAAATGTGTAAAATAGAACAAAAATAAATTGTTAAATATTATATTTATTATAAAAACAAATAATAATTAAGAAATTAATTAAAAAGTAATAAAGTACTTTGTAGATTAATATAGATTATTAGATATATGTTTTTAATGAAATTTTTTTTATCTTATCATTAAAATTTATTTATTAAATAAATAAAAATATACAATTAAAGTTAGGCCATAGGTCTGCATTTAAATAATTTTATATTTGGCATTGTAAAAATTTTTAGATTGAAGTCACTTTATCAATAACAAATTATAAATAACTTTTTTTGTTATTATAACATTCAATAATTTGATGTTAGTTTTTAAAGATAATTTATTTTAAAAATTAATAAATTGTTTAAATACATAATAATATTGGATCAAAATGTACTTTAATTAAAAAAAATGCGTTTTAGACAAAGAAACCAAAGTTTCTAAATTATGCTTTTCTTTAATTCTAATTATCAAATCACAAGTCTTTTAATGAAACAGAAATAATTGTTTATAAATTGTGCCAAGATACAAAATTGCTCAGCTTGCGACTTATGTCCTGACGTTAATTGTAGTTGTGTGTAATGAGAGCTTACATTTCTACTGAGTTAAGCTAAGAGTTACTTAGTAAACCAGCATGAGAATTTGTTGATTAATAATTTGTTGCACTAATTATTTAAAGATGTGTGTGCCAAAATTTAGCAAATCAATTTACACACAATAAGTACAATTAGTTTAATTACTTAATCGAAAAATTCTTAATTATATTGATTGTCAATAAATTGAATTTAAAGTTAATTTGCTAAAAAGAGTATTAAAAATAAATAAATAAAATAATCGAAAATTTACCTTAACTTCAATATTAATGAAAGCGGCAATACTTGTTTTGAAGCAGTAATTGAATCATCATTATGTTTTGCAGTTTACAAAACGTATTGTTCGAGACAATAGCTGCGCAAAACATTTAATTGAAACCAGCAAATTTGTTGATCACTACTAATAAACACTTCATTTAATTCTATTTTCTTTTGGCAAAACAATTATAAACTAAATGTTAGTCTACTTTGTCTTTTAGTTCAGTTCATCTAATTGTTTGTGACATTAGCGCTGAACTGAACCTAAAACCAACTCTACGTCTAAACTGATGCGAAATGTATAGCATCTCTGCTCAGTCTTGCGCTCAAATGTCTACTCTCACTCTCCCACACCATCTCTTTTTCTCTCCATCTCTCCCTCCCTCTCTTTCCTTCTCTTCATTCATTCTATACTTTCTCTTAATTCAGATCTTTTCTCAATTCAGAAACCATTCAAAAAAATAACTTTAATTTTACTTTAAATATTTAAATATAAAATTAATTAAATAAAACAAAACAAGTTAATTATTATCAACGGAATATTTTACTTAACATGGCGTTTTATATTGTCATTTGCGGGATAATTATTTTTTAACGCAAATTATTAAATAAGTAATTTTAAAATTTAGCTAAATTTATATTGGTACAATTGAAAGTAAAATTATCGATTTAAATATAATTAAATTTTATATAAATTCTACATTAATATATTACTAATTATTTTTTTAATTATAATTTTTAATTTATTATGAGATTAAATAAAAAATTTGATTAGCTTTTATATTTAAATGTGCAAATTAATTTTAGAAAAATAAATTAAGACGAGCATTTACTATATTAGCTAAATATAATTTTATAAGTTAAATTATAATGAGCATAAATTTTTATATGTGCTGTATGCTGGCCAAACTTTATATTTATTAAAATATTTTTATTACTAAATATTTAATAAATTGAACGAATATTTAATCTAAATACATAAAATATTTGCAAGCTACAATCTCATACTCACCTCTTAATTTAGTAAAATGAGAGCAATATTCGACAATTTGTCTAAAAAATTGCTTTCATTACATTCTTTCAGCAAAATATTTTGAATTCCTGTCATATAAGTGAAACTCATATTAAAATTTAAAAAAATTTGGTAAAACTTTTAATATATTTTAAATTTAATTATGTTTTTCATTTATTTTGAAGTGATTTACGAAATAGTATTTTAAAAAAGAATTCAATTCACTCTAAATATTTAAATTTACGACTTGTACTGTATATTCAAATACTCTTGTTGTTTTAAATTGTTTTTAGTATTTTTATTATTTAAATTTATTCATTTATTCAGAACCAAAATATAAATTAAAAATTTTCTTGGTTTAATACATAAAGAATAAATAAATAAAAATATTTTAATTAAATCTAAGTTCAAATATCGGAAAAATTAATTATAGTATTTGTAATACATGTGTATATTAAAAAAGGCAAATACTCCATGATTAGATAATCAATAAATAATAAATTTGTATTAGCCGTAAGAATTGAGTTATTTTTTTGTCAACAAGATTGAATCTAAAATTAAATTTTAATAAAAAATATAAAGCTATTGGAATAAATTATAATGTATGTTTTTTAGTAGTTTTTATGCGTTAAATTTTTTCTAGTTTCCTAGTTTTCTATTTTTAAGTCTAAATTTTAAGCTATTTTATATAAAGTAATTATTATTTTTTATTATAAATAATTTTCAAGTTATTTATTTTTGAAAATTTAACTTCAATAAAAATTAGAAAAATATCAATATTTGAAAATTAATTTATACCCTGCTCGCCCCCAACGTTAATGAGCTAAATTTTTTTTTGTATAAGAATCTTTATAAATTTTTTAATACTTTGCTGTTTAGTAATTTGCAAAAATACGCCAATTATTTGCAACTTTATTACATTTTTTATTTGTTTTGATTAACTTGTTAATTATTCAAAAGATTAATAAATCAATTATTAAACAGATCCTGATAGACCTACCTTTTTACCGTATATTATATTAAGTTAATAAGTTAAAAGCAATTTAAAACATAAATTATTTTGCTTTTAATATTATAATATTCATTTAAACATACAAGCTTAAAATAATTTATAATTATTTAATATATATGTATATATATTATTTAAAATTAGATTAAATAACAAATATTTTTAAATAGTTCTGAACATTAAAACTATTTTATGTATTTTATATGCAAAACGCTTAGTATTGTTTCAAATTGCAGTGAATTTAAAAGATTTTAATTTCAAACAAGTTTCTAAATTATAGTTTTTTAAAATCTAGGATTAGCATGTGACAACCTAAACTAAATCGAGTCAATATTTTCTTATATAACTCAGCCTAACATATCTAAACCAAACTGAATCTTATTTTTAATTTGCATTATATCTCAATTTATGAGTCATGTAGTCATGACATACTAAATATTAATATATAAATAATAGTTAACACATTTTCCATAAAGAATACACTGTATTCTTATCTTTAAAGCTAATTCACTGAACAAAACTTTATCTAAATTTTTAATCATATCTAAGGCTAAAATCTAAGAACATTAATACAGAAACGATTTTATTCCCTAAATAAATTAATACATTTTTTTATTAGCTTTAACAATGCGCCCACCAACAAAATATAATTTAATTTAGACATAACTGGAAACTTTTTCTTGTCGTTTTATAAACCGACTACCAGGCTTTATTAAACTGGGAGAATTTTACTTTAGCTAAGTACATTCCCTAAGGAAATATATTACATGAAAACTAAATATCAAATACATTTTACAGTTTCCTCATTTGGGCGCAAATTTATATCTAATTTAATATTAAATATTTGATATAAACAGACTTGGAGGATTATTAGTTTAAAATTACAATATTTTTAAAAATTTTAACGACTATTACATTATAATTTATAAATAGAGATACAAAAATTGAAGGGAAAATGTACTCAAAAATAATTTGATTTAATTTAATTACGAGTAACTTTATTTTTAACTATTTTAGCCTAATTCTTAGCTAGCATATTTTATTTCACCTAATAGAATTATAAATTTAGTCAAAATCCAAAACAATATTAAATGAAAAGACTATTTTATTGATTTTATATAATATTATAAATATTTATATTTAGAGGTGGCACAAACCTAAACGTTCAAAATGTAAATTATAATATCTATTTTAAATAATTAAAGTCTAAATCGACAATTTTTCTGTTTAGACAAACATTGCTTAGAAAAATATTTTATATGTAACTAGGCCCAAATGCCTAATAATTTTTTTTAATGAATTTAACCAAACAATTTTGGAGAACCTAAAATATATTTGGTAGAATCTTATATCTAAAAAATAGTTTTACGTTCTAATGCTTTTTAATACATTCTCGATGTACAGTATAATACTTTCTTTGCGGTGTCGTATTGGAGAAAATTATTAAATTAAAAAAAGTGAGTGAATTGGTTGCAAATCTGTAAAGACTGACACATAAAGTTGTTAATAACGAGAAGTTGTTAATATTGGACGCAAATTGTTTTAAGTGAATCTTGAGATAGTGTTGGTTGAAGAAAGTGTGTAGATATGGTTTGAGAATTTAACAAGCGGAATTTAACTATTTGAATTAAGTTTGAAGATGCAAACCTACTTTTGAAAATGTATAATATTAAGATCATTGTTTAGTCTTGTTGTTTAATATAATACAATCAAAATTAGAGCTAAAGGAGAGTACTGGTAGTTTAACATATAGAAGGAATGATTGACAAAACATTAATTATCTTTTTTTATCTCTAATCTCAATTCTAGTAATTTTTATTCTGTTTATTCAGCTCTGATTTCACACTTAGATTATATGAATATTTATGAAATTTTAAATTAATAAAACAATATTGATTTTTTCTCTCCTATCTTCTCCTCTCGCTCTACTCTCTCCTTTTCCTTTTCTCTGCCTTTGCTATTTATTTTCTCTCTCCTGCTCTCTCTCCATCTCCTGCTTTCTCTTCCTCTCCTGCTCTCTCTCTCCCTTTCCTGCTCTCTTTTTCTCTCTCTCCATCTTTTTCTTTTCTTCTCTTACTCTCCCTTCCCTTCCCCTGCCCTCACATTTAGTATTTTGTGGCAAATATTAGGTATTTTGGTCTAAATAAGAAATATTTTATATTAAAGTTTTGTTGTGAGAGTACATATTTAAATATAATATTGATAAGAATTTCTTACTTATTAAAAAACTTCAAATTGTGTTTAATCAAAGTTTTTATTAAAGTAAAAAATTTGTTTTATATTTAAATATTTTATAAATTAAATTATGTTTAATCTAACAAAATAAATTATATTAATATGTTGTTTTTAACTACAGTAGACAACAAACTGTAGTTTTGAATAGTGATCGAGAAGGGGAAAAATTCGTTGATTTTAAATATTGGCATTTATCCCCCTATTTAGTCCGCAAAAAATACCCCCTTAAGATTTGCCGATCACAGAAGGTTTCCGGCAATTATTTTTGAATTTTTAGGCTAAAATTAGTAAATTTCCTTTAAATTAGTGCTAAATTTGGTTTAAATTTAGTAAATAGGGCAAAATTTTATCATAAATATATGGGTTTTTACCGTTTTTGAAAAAAATCCCTTCCCTGATACCCCCTGAATGTGCCGACCTTCCCGATCCCTGGTTTTGAACTAATTTAGTTGTATTTTTAACTTATTAAATAAAAATTTGAATATTTGCCTAGTTAGACTTAATTGCCATGTTCCTTTGTTTATTAGGTTTAGCAATTTCTCTAACGGCAAAATAAGTAAAAGCAGCCAAACCTAGCGCACCGGCGCCTCCAGTTGCAATAGTAGCAAGCAAAACGACTGCACCGGATATGGCGAGAGTGGTGGCAATGCCAATGCCAACGGCATAACCAGTAGTGGCAGTCGTAACGCCGAACACATTCTCGGCTTTTCTCGACTTCGCGTAGTAATCATCAAATGATTTGTGAGTTTCGCGAAACAGTGTTTCGATGAAATCGATTTCATAGTCTTTCAGATACTGCCAAACATTAGCCTTAAACTCGTCTTTGATTCTTGGAAAGACATCGTTATCTGATTTGAGCCATTCGTTACTCGAGTTGAAGCACCTCTTAAACCAACTGCGCTTTCGGTAGTCTCGTTGTAATTCAAAACCGTATTTATTAATTGTATTCTTTAATTCAGTTATTATGTAATCAATGGGTTCGTAGAAGCGGTGAATCGTTTCTCGAAGAATATTCTCAAAATTATAGTCAAAAACAATAAACTTATTATTTGTATTGAGTTTAAAGTTTTCAACGACTTGTTTCTCGATCTCAAAGTGTTTCGATTTAATAATCTCTCGAATGGAGCCGTTGCTCATATTCCGGTGCGATTTGAGAAACTCTGTTATTTGATTCAAATACATAACGTATGAAATGTTGAATTTGTTCGATAGAGCGACAAATTGATTGAAATTTGCCTCTAATTTCGAGTGTAATACTAGTTTGAAGTTTTTATTCTCTGTGCCAGTTTGGTCGGCCCACGCACTTGCTGAAAACTCAACCATAGAAACTTTCAAATGCGTATCATGCTCACTTTTGAGCTCGTACAAACCAAGATTACTTAGAAGATATTTATCGAGCGATGGTTTCAATAGAGTCTGATATGTGTCGAAAATTAGTTTGATTTTAGCTTGATTCATGCTGTCTGCCAAGAGTCTCAATGAGCTAGGTATTTTGTCTAATTTGTTTTCATTCACTATAACTTCATATAGTGTTCGTAAATAGTTTGCAAACTTCTCTCCAGTCATAGGCTTGTTATCCGAATTTAGTTTTATGTTTCGATCTGTTGTCACAAATAAATTTCGAAATGTTTGACAATAAGTAAAATAGTTTTCGCCGATATCTGTAGTATAGAATGTTTGGTCCGAATCGTTCAGTTGTCTTCGCCATACCCGGTCTGAGGGCACGGGTAGTAGAAAACATTCAACACTTTCAAAATATTGGCTAAACTCTTGTAAATCAATTTTGAAATTTTGTTTTCCCGAAACCTCATTATTCAATGCATTTATATATTTTGCAGAATCTTTCGAACCGTATTTAAACGTATTCTCATTCCAGACATTACTGACCAAAAGAATAAGTTTCTGGAACTTAGTGTCGACCGCTTGGCTCAAATGGAAGTACGTCTTCAGTATTTCGTAGTCTTGTAGGTCGAGTGGGTGTCGAACGAAGTAAATAAAATGCGTTGACATCAATGCCGACAATACGAATAACTGTTGGTAAATGAATTTATCCGAAATAGAGCCTAAAATGCCCTCAACGTCGACCACAAATGAATTGAAAGCAAACTTAGCGCTCAGATCGCGCACTACATCGGCTTTGGCTGTCGTCCAAAGTCCACAAGTTTTTGGTTCAAAATCTGAATTTGAAGTCGAAAATACTTTAATCATTTCTCCCTGCTTAACTTGCTTATCTAGCACAAATTTCTTTTCAATTTCTATGCTCTGATTGCATTGATTGCTGACATCTTGGATAAGGTTACAAAAAGTGGACTTGCCGATTCGGGGCTGACCACACACTACCAGTACTTTCAATGGATTGTGGGCCACATTTGCTTGTTTAAATATTAAGTCTATTTGGTTCCAATTTGGCAATAATTTCTCGTTTTGAACGTTAAATATTTGCACAGATTTCTCCAATTCACAATTAACATTATTATTGGATTCAACCTTGATTATTTTGTTTTGGTTTAACATTAACTTGTTTTGGTTATTGACTTTCTGAAAAAATGGTAATTTATCCATTATTTTAATTGTTTTTAGCTTGTTTAATTAATAAAATTTGCAAAATTTTTAATTTAAATAATACTTTTTAATAAAACAAACAAATTGAAATATTATTAGGATTATTATTTAATAATAAATTATAATGTTTGTATATAAGTCATTGTAACTGTGCTATTTATTATATCTTGTATATATTATCTTACCTATTTAATATAAGGTAATTTTATTAGGTTATATTTTTAGAACATTACTATTGGTTACGTTTTTATCTTATCACAACTATAATATTTTAAATAAAGTGCAGTTTTCTTAAACTAACCTGTTCACTAATACTCTTTTTATGCTGGCAATTTTTTAAATACGAAAATATTAGTTGTTATCAATTGCTTAAAAATTACTGAGAAATTATCTAGCAATTAGAATATTTATTTGTCTTTTACTATGAAAAGCAGTAAAATTCTTGTTATTTGACAAAATAAATGTAATAATTTTATTTCTTTTGTTTGCAAAGTAAGTCTTTAGTTTATTTTACTTATTTTTATCATGTCAATTTATCATAAAAACTGTAATTGTATTTTAGTTTGAATTAACATTACAGTCCCTCTTAACACCTTCATCGGCTATAACCTACATAGATAATTTTTAATACATTTTCGAAGAAACTATATATATATAGTTTCACCATTCAGCCCCCCTTCCCTCGAAGATATTCTTGATATTTATTAGAAACATTTATGTTTGTTCATTTTACAACATTATAAATTCAATTATATGGCATTTGTTTTAATTATTATGCATATTTTAATTATAGATTTATATTTTAGTAAATAGTAACTTGATATTTTGTTTAAGTATAAAGTTATAATTATTAAAATTTTGAGGCTTGGAGTTAAGTTATTGGAATTTGTTCTGATCTAGCTAATAGAATTTTGCCAATCGTCTCTCAAAAATGTACTAAGATTATACTGTTCAATCTTGTTACTTCTTTTAATTGATTTAACAATTGTAATAAAATTTCTTAACGGCTCTAACAAATATCCTAAATCTAAGATTTATAAGCAAAATTGCTAGTAATTAAAATTTTAGCATATTAGCTTAAAGATATTTCTAAAAATTGAACGCAAAAGTTTCTTTGTAGAATAAGTTTTTTACATATATTAATATATCATTTGTCATATATTTATCATTTTGCTCATAAATATTACGGATAATATACTAAAGTAAAGCCAAATGCAAGACTATACAAAAATTTAAGCATTAATATTTTATAGTAATTTTTGTGTAATATATTATATAAATTTAAATAAATAAAATTTCAATATAATGTTAATAAATTGTTAAAAAACAATACTGAATTTTAAAAAATGAACATACTGGTATTAAATATGTTTTCAAAAATTATTTATAATTTTTTAAATAATTATATTTTCTCGTTAATTTTATATAAAAATTATTTATTAAATTTAAAACAACATAAAATCGATTAAGTTAATATAAAAATAAACTTGTAATAAATTATGTTAATTTAAAATCAAAATTTTTAATTTCATTTATTATAAGTTATAACTAAGGCTGCAAAAAAGTAGTTTGTTGTATGAAAAAGTTGACTCTGAGCTGAGTAAATGTGAAAAATAT
>JAQFXP010001641.1:0-18276 GCA_034693685.1 Belba bartosi
CTCTATTGATATTCTGTTAAATATTAAGAAAACATATAGTTTTTGCTAAAATTGAAAAACTTTTTGAGACTACTGTATATTGATGTATTGCTGTACAGATCAAAACTGGTCCAGATACATTGCGACCAACCACTTCCCACTTCTTTAAAGCTCTTACCCCTAACCTCACAAATCAAAGGAATGCATACATTCATCCGAAACAAAGAGACGACAAGAGATGAATTCATTTTTTATTCGAAGCGCTTAATGCGTCTATTGATCGAATTCGCGCTTTCGTTGCTTCCGTTCAAAGTATTTATTATTAAAATTTAATTTAATTTTAATTAAATTAATTGGTTTTACGAAAAGGACGTAATCGTCGAAACGCCTCAAAATGTCAATTATAACGGAAAACGAAACGATTTTCAAAAGATCTGCGGAGTCTCTATACTTAGGGCCGGGGAGACAATGGAACAGGCGTTATGTGATGTGCTTAAAGACGTTCGAATTGGAAAGATATTAATACAAACAAATAGAGAAACAGATGAACCCGAAGTGAGTCTCAGTTGATATGTTCAATGAATCGATATTTAATTTGAATCCATTTTCCAAAATATTTTCAGTTATATTATCTGAGATTACCTAAAGATATAAAGGACTATAAGGTTATGCTAATGGACGCAACCGTCGCTTCAGGTGCGGCCGCAATGATGGCAATCAGAGTACTGCTCGACCACGACGTGCCGGAACAGAACATATTTCTCTGTTCACTCTTAATGGCTGTGTCGGGCGTCCATTCAATTGCTTATGCCTTCCCTCGAGTCAAAGTGGTGACCACTCAGGTCGACCCGGAAGTCAGCGACAAGTTCTATATTTTGCCCGGAATTGGTATTTAAGCTTTCGATTGGCTTTCAATCAATAACTAATTCAAAACAATTTGTATCTAATTTTGTATCCAATATAGGTAACTATGGCGACCGATTTTTCGGCACCGAAGCCACAATCGAGTGCAATTAGTTTGTTATTGGGTTATCCAATCATATCTAATGACATGAAAACCAATTTATAAGTTTGTAATTTCAATCACTTTTTATATCGTATTTATATGACGTTATTATATATTACAGCAAATATAGTGAAAATTTTGTAATTTCAAACCTAATACTAGTCATGAATTTAATATTGTTTTCACAACAAATTGTTAATTTGAAGAATAAATGGATCCAATTTTGACATCTGATATATGGCATTCATTAACATTGTTTATATGTACTGTTAGTCAGTGTACAGTCGGTTGTTTTTAATGTACTCCAAAAAACTCTCTATTTTAAAACAATTTATCTGCAAATTAGACACATTTGTATATAAACTTGTTTAAACTTATCAAAGTAATTTGAACTTATCAAACTAATAACTTTAATTATGTGTTAGATTATACAAAATATGTAGTAAAATATTTGTCGAGAGTTTAAAAATCATTTAATAGCATATGAATAGAGAACAAACAAAAACAGTGTATATCTGCAGTGTTTTAAGACTCACCTATTAATGCATTCCATTCCATTGCATCAATAAGTTTGAATATGCATAAAAGTTATTAAAGTTTATATTTAATTTTATAATATATGTCTAATTTGTAGATAAATTGGTTTAAAATATAAAATATTTTTTGAAGTATTAAAAAAAACTGGACTGAAATTGAGATTACAATCAATGCCGACATTTGCTAAATATTCCCAATTTTAATGATATTTACGAACTTTTAATACATTTTTGTGTGAAATACAAAACAAGAGACGAAAAATATTTCGAATAAACTTACAACTCGTGCCAACAGTCGAAACGCCAATTATTTGGGTTTATTTCTCGGTCGCAGTTCCTCATAGCACGGGTGGAGGAAAATATAGTTTTTCTTCTGTGGACTATAGTATTCGTGTCCTTTACTCCAGTCATAACTGACTGCATATGCAAACAGTTCTCCTCTGGAGCTAAAGCAGGCCTTAGTTATCGGTTGTTCCAACTGTTCCGATGTCTTGAGCTTAGTTCGGGCGTCTTTGTCCCAAAAGCTAAAGCGGCCGTCGGAGCCGACAGTGGCCAGAGTGCCATGGTGGGGGTGGAAGGCTATGTCGTTGACGGCAAAGATGTCTTGAAAGCCATTATTTGTTCCATTAGAGCGATGACACTTGAAAGTGAAGTTGTCTTTCGGGTTGATTGGGTTCACGTACTGAATGGCTACCCGTCCCTCAACACTGCCCAATGCGAATCCGGAGGGCGGGTGTTGTGGTTTGTCTTTGTCGACGAATATAGAGACACATCTGTGTTGGTATTTGAGCGGAGATTCCAGTCGTTTATACTCTTGTAATCCGTTTTCCAAAGAGTAGACTATTATCCCTCGATTTGCAGTCCCGACCACTGCCATCGGGTAATACACATCTGCGCAATAGCATCGCTCCGGCAGTTGAACAGTCATACCGGGCTGTGGAGACCGCATATCCCATAACTTAAACAAAATAAAAGTCAAAACTAATTAAATAATTAAATGAATTAAACAAATACTTTAATAGTCTTATCCCAACTGCCGGTCATAATGCAGGTATAGTTCGCAGCTTTAATGAAATGAACTGTTTTGACGGGTGAGTCGTGTTGTGCCACTTGTATGGACTGATTGCTATTCAAGTCCCACATCTTCACTGTCTTATCACAAGACGCGGAAAACACTTTCGTTCCGTCCTATCAGTCAAACAGATATTCGATTCAAATAATTAAAAACCCAAACAAAAGCCGTGTCTCGACTCACGTCACTGTAGGCCAGGTCGAGGACAGGACCGGCATGTGTTTGCTGTGCCTTCGGAACAGACGTCCAATTGTTTTGCTGTGAATTACCACTGATTTCCCAACACCTCAACTGGTTATCCCACGAACCGGAGATGAGATAATTCTGCGGAAGTGATGGCGGACTGAATGTCATACAACTGATCGAGTCGTCCGGCGCTGACACCACTTCCCAGTCTTTCATCGGATTATGTGTTTGCGTCGAAAGCAATGGATTTAACGAAGAATTTGATGAAAACATAGAACTCGTGTTCGTTGAGCCAAACATCGGTTGCGTCACCGAAGAAGTCGATCCAAAGAATGCCATTGTTTGGAGGTATGGGTTGTGTGTCTCGGCTCTAACACTGCTGTCAATCGATTGGATTTTCAAAACAATTAAATCAATAAATAATTTAAATAAATGTCTGAACGGATTGAATGCGTTTTTGTTAATTTAAAGTAAACAAATAACTCGTTCATAAATTACGTTATTATTATAATTTGGTTTTTACCGGAATTTAAGAAAGAATTTTGAACTCTATTTACAGTCAATTCTCTGTATAGTTAACTAATTTATTGATAAGAATTTAATCAAATATATCAAAAGTTTTATATATTTTTATTGACAATACTTAAAATAAATGAACTAAATATTATATTTAATAAATTTTCTTGGTTAGTTTTTACAAACTGTCCAAGTACACTATAATCAGAATTTCTAACAAATCTATATTTTATTCAACTCTTAAAACATTAGTATTAATAATAAAATAAATTGTTTCTAAATTTTAATAAAAAATATATTTTTTATTATAAATTATTATCAGTTTTTCGTCTGAAACCACAAACATATGCTTTGATTAACTGATATTCAAAAGACTTTCAATCGATTCAATGTTTTCCTAAATTTTAATTCAATTATAAAAAGCAATATTTGGTCGAAGAATGTGAACAATCAATAAGTTATTACAATATTTAAACAGACATTCCATTGAAATAATAATTATATTTTAATTAAAATAAGTTATTAAATAAGTTTTTCAAAATTGATATAAATTTTGAATTTTATTTTTGAATTATTTATTCCTTTAATTTCAATATTGACTGAAAAGCCAATAAATTGCCGAAAAGTAGAACTTGAAAAACGAGTATTTCTTATCTTCTTTGGATAATAAATAATAAAAGAGATATTAATATTTGAGTAAATCTGATGAAAAGCATAGCTTCAGAGGAATGGGTTATTTGAAAGTCTCACTGAAGGTCTCATTAGTGGCGTTATTGTCGTTAACAGTCTTATTGTTCGCCTATTGGTATGACTTGAGTCGAGTCGACGACCTATTGGTCAGAATTGAGTTAACCCACGAAAGTCTTCTGCAAATTGAAGAAAGCGTTTCAGTCAATCCGAAGACGAAGATAGCCATCGGTTTTGGCTCTTGTATTGACGTCATAGCACAGACACGCGATGTCTTACTCGACAGATACGAACCGCCGAAAGAGGCCAAACACTACGATATTATTGAGACGAGGGATGAGCTCTTGGAAGTGTTCGCCTATTTCTTCCAGTTTGGAGCGGCTGCTGAGTATGTCTTGAGTTCTGTTATATCATATGATATATCTGTTTAAGACTTATCAGTTGTATTAGTTGTCTATAAATGCATTCATTTTCTGTTTGTCATTAGATTATTGATTAGAAAGTACTTAAACTTTGAATATTAACTCAGACTTAGTTCTAATTCAATGATTGAGTACTAAAACAAATATTTATTTTTTACCAAAACTTTAGTCAAAATCTAAACATTAATTTATTTCTTAATTCTAATAATAATTAATTGAATTGTTTGACTCAATTGTCAGACGTTTTATCAAAAACTCATCGCTTTTCTCAGAATTGGTTTCTGCGGCTAATAGTGGCCAACAAACCAAACGAGAGATCGGCGGCAATGCGCCCATTATGGCGACCCGGTTTGCCAAAGAGGGTATCGGACATGTGCTACTAGCGGCCCATATGTCAGCTTCACTACATTCTCAGTTGCCTTCGGATGTGCTCTTGAGTGGACCCGAACTCACTACAGATGACATCCATTTACTGCTGGAATACCCTTTGGGTGAGAACTGGAACGACCAATACGTGAGTCCGCGCGCCAATCGATTCATAGTTCACAACGACAACCAAAACCCACTTTTGGCCTCTTTAGACACCTTTTACGAAAAAACAGTTGACTTTAAACCCGACTTATTAGTGGTCAGTGGCCTTCAAATGATGGATAACTTTCCTTTGGAATTGGAAATACGAAAAGCAAGGATTGAAAGGTTGAGGCAATCGCTGATTGATTTGCGGAAAAGCGATCCCAAGATTAGTATTCACTTCGAAATGGCCTCGTTTTCAGAGCAAAAGCTTTTGCAGACTATTATCGACCGAATATTTCCAATCGTCGATAGCATAGGACTGAATGAACAGGAAATCAATAATTTGTATAATTTATACGAATTCGGAAACATATCATTTGTTTCAGATGCCTATCCCAGAGTCGCACTAGTGTTGGACCAAATGCGACATTTGTACCAATCAGTGCTCAACCAAAACAGCGGTCGATTGACTCGTATACACGTCCACACACTGGCCTTTCAGACCATTCTTATTAAAGCCGATTCTAATTGGAAGGCATTAATGGCCAGCAGTGCAAAGGCAGCTCTCACTGCACACAGACATACGGTTTGAAAATAAAATTAGTTTTTAGTTTACGTTAACTGTTTTTAACTTAAAATAATTGTCTTTATTGATGAGGATAGTGTGGATCAGAAGTGATTGACGTAAACAAAGCCAAACTAATTATGGACGAGTCGTTCTCCACTACCCGTTCCGACAGCAATAAAAGGCGAATCGAATTCGATGCCAAAAATCCGGTCAATTGTTGGAACGAAACCGTTTCGCGAATTAAGGGATCGACTAAATCGGTCTCTATATGTGTGGCACCGGTTCTCGTCTGCACTAAAGTTAGGCAAACGGGTGGCGGCGGAGACAATGTGAGCGCCGCTGGACTTGTACTTCAGATCTAATTTAATTTCAGATTAACTTCTTTCCAATCAAACAAAACATTCGAAATTGTGTTAAAATTTAATTTAATATAATTTAATATAATTTTGTTCTAATTTTTATTTATTTGATTACTTTTAGCCAAATATTTAATAGTTTTCTGGAAATTCTTATATTTTTTTACGAATTTTATATTAATTGTGACGAAAATACATTTAAATTTAAATTTTAAAACTCTTAATACATTTCTAGTCTATATCTCTAAATAATTACTTTTGATTTATTGATTTAATTTTTTGTTAATTAACTTAATTAAATACCAAATTATGTGTTAATTATTAAATAATAAACTAATAGTAATTGAAGTACTGTATAATATAATATTTGAATTTATTTCACATTTTATTGAATTAGAATTTGTGAAAAGTTTATCGATGACTAGTCCGGAAACCCGATTACAAGAATTCACTATAAGTTTATCAGATATGCGATACAATAAATATACAATGATATATTTGTTTGTGAGCAATATATCATGTACAAATATATAATTGTATTTTTATTGTAATTTTAAACTTGTTCATCTGAACCTCCAATTCACTCTCATATTCAACAGGATTTGAAACTTTTTGTATAAACAAAACTAATAATAATAATCTATTGCCGACCGAACTTTACCATCACTTCAGTGCAACTCTATTCAAGTGTTACAACACCTCGACTCGTCACTAAAATACTAACTTAATCTATAGTTAAGTTAATACCGAATCAGATTAGTACTGATGATGATTAGCTGTAATGCAATCGAAACGCGCGTCTACTCAAAAGTTGACTAGAACGGCCTAGTGTAAACTGGCCTAAATTAAGTTGTGCTTAATATTGAAATAATTTTTTGGAAAATAAATAAAAATTCAAACCAACACAACTTGCATATATCAAATTTGAGAAAAACAGTGTATTTTGAGCTGGCATCTTTTTAGGAATCGCTACTAAATTTATTATCGAGAAAAAATCTTCTTGTACATAACAACGTAAACTTCAAAAACTTGATAAAAACATACTTTATGTGAAATTCTATATTAGTATTCAAATCACATGTGTTTGCACTGAATGCGTAAATATTAGACCAAAACTCTCATCCATTTAAATTAATGCATTGAATCTATTGAAAAGATTTAAATTAAAATTCAATTCATTAATCGATTTATAGTTAATTCAATTTAAAACAAATAATGGAAATAATAATCGGAACGTATGAAGAGTTTCTGATTGGATACCAATTGAAGTTCAATGACGTATGCATTGAATGAATTGATTCCTAAACTCGTATCAAATGAATTAGATTTAAAATTAAATTTAATTAAAATAATTGAATTTGTCTTAAATGCCATCTCTTTAGGGAACGTATTCTTTGGAACAGAGTTTCACCGATAGAGCCCATTGCGGAAGCATTAGATGTGTGACCTCTTCGGCCAAACTGATGGCCAGCGGAAGCACTGATGAAGTGATTCGACTCTTTAATATGTTTCGGCGCAACGATTGCGGAACTCTTGTCCAACACTCGGGAACTATCACTCATTTGGAGTTTTTTAAGACGAGTCATCTGTTCAGTGCTTCAGAAGACGGATCGGTATGTGTTTGGGACACAAAGACATGGCTTTGCGAGAAGACACTGAAGGGACACAAAGACGCCATTACTTCGATTAGTGTTCATCCGTCGGGAAAGTTGATGCTCTCGGTCTCCAAAGACAAGACACTCCGGACCTGGAATTTGATCAAAGGTCGGTGCGCTTACGTCACCAACATTAAGGCGATCGCACACATCGTTCAGTGGTCCCCGAGTTGTACGTTCTTTGCGGTTGTCGTCGATCAGAGGATTGATATATACGACATCACTATTGGAGCCGTTATTCACTCAATAGGTTTTGGCCGAAGAGTTAATTGTATTTCGTTTCTCAATGTGAGTCAAAACCAGTTTTAGTTTTAGTTTTGTTTCGATTGTTAGTTATTTATTTAATATATCGATAGAATGATGTGATTGTCATCGGCGGTGACTCTAATGATATTCAAATCTATGACATTCAGAATAAATGTTTAATCAATACATTTATGGCTCATAACAACCGATTGAAAGCACTTCGAGTGGTTAGCAGTTATCCAGACATTAAAGACAACAAAATATGGATCGTTTCGGCCTCGAGTGACGGCTTCATCAAAGTCTGGGAATTGGATGTATTGCAGGTATTGACTAATTCTTCATTTAAATCAATTAATGTTAAAATGTTTTAAATGTTATTTAACTGCGAATTGAATTGTTAGCTAAAAATCGAACCGAAACTGATTGCGCAAATCGATACGACGTGTCGACCCACTTGTCTATCGGTTAGGATTCCCGACATTAGCATCACTTCTGATGACAATAAGACTCAGACTTCGAATACATCACTGAATGCGGTTTCGGATGAGAACACGAATACAAGTGTTTCGAAAAAGAGAAAAAATAAATCCAAAGATAAAATTGGAAATAAAAAAGTTTAGTCAACCAATTGAAAGAGTTTGTCATTATTTAGGTTTTTAAAACATTTAAAAATTTAATTTTCATTATTTTCTTAATAAACAAAATTATAATTAATTTGTTTTTTATGACAATTAATGAATTTTAGAATTATTGTGTATTTATTATGAATTTTGTGACATAAAAATTGATAAATTTTTTATTTAAACAATTTTTAGTTTTTAAATATATTTTATTAAATAATATAAATATTGATTAAATTTATTTTAGATTAATTTGAAAACAAAGACAGTCTTTATATTTTGATTGACTTAATCCGGTTTATAGCTGCAAAACACAATTTGAACATGACAAGTTAGTTTGCTTAGTTTAAAATGCAAACTTTTAACTTTCAAACAAAGCTAAACGACTGTAATAATCAAATTTCAATTTTATTTCGTTTTCTAATGCTTTCCATTCAATTAACTCTAATATTTGATTGTAATCAGAGTTGGCGTCAATTTGTCGATTGAATTTGAAAATCAAATTCTGATCTTTACTTAACTTAATATCGAATGAATTTTGTGAATCAATTACAGAATTTTCAGAAACATTTTTATCGATTAGTTCTTTATATTCCAATAACAATGAATGAAGTGTTTGAAGAACTTGACTATACTTTTGATTTTCTGAACTGATGAGTGAACTAATTATTTCAAATTCTAACTCTTCATTATTTAGTGAATTGTTTTTATCGACTTTTTTCAACTCTAATGAATCCTTAAATTTAAAAAAAGATTTTTCCGATTCAATCGTTTCAATGAATCTTAAACTGAGTTTTTGACAAAATTCAAAAACAATTATCGAATGATTAGTCTTATCTAAAAATTTGCACTTTTGTAGTCGTTTTAGTGTTGATGAAACCAAAACCTATATAAACGGATAAATTAATGTTTGAATCCAACAAAAATTACTTCAATAAAAGAAATAAAAATTATTTTACATTTAAAGTAATAGATTTAGCAAGAGGATTTGCATATTCGGGCACAGATAGATTAAGCATCTCAAGGGATGTTATTAGAGTTGTTGGAAGTATTTGTATTAAATCACTAATTATTTGAAACAATGTTTTCAAACCTTCTTCGACTAAATAGTCGATATCTGGATATATACAGTATAAGAAAATAGTGTTAAAAATTTTTTTCAATTAAAGTCAAATGAAGTAATACCGGGATATATCAATTGATTTGATTTATAGATGCCTTCAATTTGTGGGTTAACCAGAGCTGCAATCATTGCTTCGTTAATAATAGTCTTTAAGTTTTGCAATAAATTAATGTCAATTTCAGAGACAATGATTGATTCGAGTGCTCTATACCACCAAATACGAGATCCAGAGCTCATAATTGTTAATTTGTCAAACTCTGACCAACTATTGTGTCTAATAAAATAATAATAATAATAACTAATTTAAATCTCATTCTTTAAAAGTTTCAATAGTCTTATAATACCTTTCAATTAATTTGAGCAAAACTATTGATAGTAAGTTAGGCCTAAAGCTTTGCAAAAGAATTAAATCAAAAATATCTTTTGTGGAACTAATCAATACATCCTTATTGTGATTATAATCAATATTTGCCAAAACAAATGAAGAAAACCCACAGTTTTTTGAGAGAAATGCGCGAATTATTGTTTGCGATTGAATTTCCGAAAAACTTTTATCGACACAAAGTTTTGCGTTAAACCAAAACGAAGATTCCATTAAATTAGGTCTAAGATATTGGATGTAATGACTAACTGAAGAATTGTCCGAATTTTCAGGTAAATTATGATTTTGCTTCAGATTTGATATAAAATCTTCATTTTTAGTAATTTTTAAAACTAATCGAATAAATAATATCCAACAAGAGTTGTGAACATTATTTCTATTGTCGTATAGAAAATGTTTTCGCGAATAAGAATTTTTAAGCAATAAATCAATTGTATTATTCAATAGAAATATCATTTCATAATTTTCCATTTGAGCGATAGAGTAGTGATGAATGGTTTCACTCAATACAAACTCATAAATCGATTCACGATTTTTATAATATTTTAATTTAGATTTCAATTCAAACCAAAGTTTGTTTAGATATAAAACACAATATTTAATGTTATTATTGAGTATTAGTATTGAGACGTGTTTAGCCATTAATTGTTTTACTACTTTATCGGAGATTTCCGCCAATTTATTCACTTTTATATTAATTTTATTTAATTTATAATCGATATAATGGATAGAATTAAGTAAAGTATACTTTTGTAGAATTGTCTCATATTTTCCATTATTAAAGTGATGGATAAAAAAGTCTATAATATTAGCCGAAATAGCATAAGAAAGGAAAGTCATAAAAGATTCCAAAACACAGAGATATTCATAATCTTCAAAATGTTCAAACACTTGTGAAACACAACTGAATATATTTGATTCGCTCAGAACTGGGCATTCGTCGAATAAACTGTTATTAAAACAATTCAATTCTCTTAATTCAAAGTTTATATTGTTATAAATAGTTTTATGAAATAAATTAATATTAATATTTAGTTCAATTATTGATTTCCAGTCAAACAGTTGTTCTGGTTCTGGACTTTCCATAAGTGGAGAAAATTCTTGTCTTATTTGTTCTAAATTTGTATCAAATTCAGTCATATTTTTAGACAATTCTATTAAATTCTTAATATTTGTATTAAGTGTTGATATCTCGGCTTCAAATCTAGTCTTCACTGATTGAATGTAAGGCATTATTAGTTCTTTATAATTAAGATTATAAGCACCGAAATAACCACTTTTATTGAGGCGTTGATCAAAGCTAATCATAAAAACTAATCGCTTGAGAAAGAGATCAATTGATCGGTCGTTCAATTCAATAACTTCTGACTCTAGTTTGCAAACTCTCATCGCATCAAATATTCTCCAAATTTCTATTCCCTGTTCACCGAACAGCTGTTTCTCTGACTTATTATCTTTTAATTCGGACAGAAATCTCAATTGAGAGCAAACTTTCTCAAACTCTAATTCATTGTCTAAATTGCTCTTGATCATATCATTCATAATTAATTTCTCAATTTTATAACAAATTGTTTCCCAAATATTGTTCAAATTTACGTTAGAATAAGTCAGTTCTGAAGCATTTCTTTTTAAATCACCGCAACTGATCCAAAAAATAAAATTAATATTCTTTTTCAAATTCAATATAAGCGGAAAGAATGTCTCGAAATAGAGATCACAAACATCTCGGTCTAACATCTCGGCTATTGCTTCGAGTGTTGTCTGCAATACATTTGTGTCAAACTTTTCTTTCGAATTACTAGATTTGTTTGATTCGTCATCTTTTGCGCTGACTTTTGATTTGATTTTCATTAAATCTGACAATTCTTCGATTAATGAGTTTATTCTGAAATATATTTAATAAACTTTTATTAAATTGAAAATTTGAATAACTTTATTAAAATAATGAATTGTAATGTTAAAATATAATTAATATTTACTGTACTATTGACTAGTTATACCGTAATTATTTATTTTATTCAACTTGTACAATTGGTTGAAAATAGATTAAATAGTATTAGTCACATTCAAACACACATGGCTAAAATTTTATTGTAAGAGTAAAAATCTAAATTTTCAATCATTAATGAGTCGTCGTTTCAACGATTAAAAAGAAATTTTTTTAATTAAATCAATTTAAGTGAAGTGACTAAATGTTTAAATTAGACTAAGATAATTAAATTCAATTAAATTAAATTAATATAATTTCTAATTGTTAATTAATTTAAAATCATTGCAAACATGAATTCTAAACTACCAACTATTGGAAGCGTTAAAAGTTGTGGTGAATCGAAACTATCTGTTTTGGCACAATTCGACGATATGTGTCGATTCACTAACACATTGATGTCTTCAGTTGACGAACAAAGTAATTGTTTTTGATTTAATAATTTCTCTAATTTTCTATATGTTTGCATTTGTTCTATATGTTTCGATACATTTGCAGATGAAATGACGGAATTAATCAACAAATGTGAGAACAACCGAATTGTTTGGCTTTCAACTCAAAGAGAGTTAAGTGAATTGGAAGAGGAAAACAAAGAATTGAAGTCTAATTTGGAACTGATTAGATCAGAAATCGACAAATTTAAAAAACAGTCATATGTTATGAAGTTTCGATTAAATGCTTTAAAAAATTTCATTTTGCAAAACAAACTTGATATTCAAAATGAAGAAATCAAACAAAACTTGTTATTATATCTCGATTTGGATAACATGAATGAAGAACTAGATTCCGAATCATTTTATTCTGCTATTGTTTGCGACACAAATAAGGATAATTTGTGTGAATTTAAAGACACCAATAAAAACCTGTATATAATTATAGTTAAAATCAAACATTTGATAAATTAATTAAAATTTCATATTATTTATAGACATGAAATAGCATTTCACAGCCATTCTGTTGATCAGTCATTGAAAACAAAACAGAATATGAGTCTAAAAGAAGATAAAATTGCGAACAAAGTGTCGAAGAATCGAATTGAGACAAAACCACTACCAATGCCCCGAAAGATGAAATTGTGGCAAAAATTTGAATAAATATCTTTTATAATAACTAAATTTATAGCTTATGTTACTTATAGTTATAATAGTTAATTTAGTGTATTTTCTATTTTGATATAAATTTTCTATTAATTGTATTACATTAAAGTTTATATTAAATTATTGATATAATTAAGTGCAAAAAATCAATTTGTTTATATTGTGCCAATTAATTAAAACCTATTGTGCATTTGTATCTCAAAAAATTTTAAAATTGAACCAAACCTCGTATCTAAATCTTTGCTTCCTTTCGAATTAACATTATTAATGCCATTCATTATGATATACTTAAAAAGTTATTATAAAATTAAAATTAAAAAAGTTAAATGAACAATGTAATAATGATATAACAAACCGACATTTTTAACTATTATAGTTAAAATAAAATAATAATAAAATCGATAATTATATTGAATAAAAATATTTTAGATGGAGTTCTGCAATAATAAGCGTGTATCATGATTTATAAAGCGTGTATTTGAATGTATCATGCTCTATGCTTTATGCTTGAGGGGAGAGGGACGCGGAGAGGGAGTAATACGAGAATGCATTTTGTATTTACATAAAATTTCAAGTTTTTATGACTTTGTAATTAAATACAAAGTGAATTCTGAAGCAAAGTTGTATCATATATTGGAATTTAAAATAAATAAATAAAAATTATATATTTTAAATACATTCAATACATTCACTACATCAGCTGAACAACTCTAAAGTCATTATATGACTATTGCTGATGAAGTGAAGAAGTTAGTGATCGAAACGTACAAAAATACCAATAATGTTGCAAAATAAGTAAGCTATCGAACAGTTTTATTAATTATGTAATCTTGCTACAAAAATAAACTCAAATTAAATAATACATAAATTATTTTTAATCAGTTATATATTTTTATGTTTTAAAAATTCTAAGCTTTAGTTATTGTTTTAATGTATTTTTATTATTTATTTATTTTATGGCAAGCTGTATCAACTAAAAGAATTTAAAAATTGTATTAATTTATATAAAGATGCAAATTTGGAGCAAAATTTGAAACTTTCAATGTTGAATATAAAAGGAGATAGCAAACAAAAAGTTTTCAATTATATTTAAATATTTCAAAATTATCAGTCAAAAATATTTGAATTAAAAATAATAAAATTAAAAATATTAAGTCACCGTTTTAGGCATCTAAGATCAATATTAATTAAGTAAAAATCATATTTTTAAACTTTAATTTTATTTTATTCAAATATAAAAAGTATTAACAAATTAATCAATGTTTGAAATACAAGAAAAATAAAAAGTTTTGTCATATTTTTGACTTCAAATAGAATTTTCAAAAATGACATTACATTAGAATATAAACAAATAGAAAAATGCAGTTATAAACTGAATTTAAATATACAATAAATATTTGAAATTAAATTTACAAATCATTAAAAACGGGCGGCTTCTCAGTCCGGGTGAGAGTGCCGGTGGCGGCCTTGATAAGGTCGTCGCTCTGGAGCATGCACATGTTCCAGTTGGCCATGAATTCGAGCCCATCCCGATCGGAGTGATTGCGCGAATAATTGAGCGCTATTTTGGTTCCCTGAACGGCCACTGGACTGTTGGCCGCAATCTTTTTGGCCATTTCGAGCGCCGCCTGCACTGTTGTCTCCGAGTCGGCAAATATGGAACTGACCAAGCCCATCTAAATACACATTAGTACATAAGCACATAATACATTAGAATTAAGAGCATTGCCCAAAACCCAAACCCCAAACTGCATACCTCTTTAGCTTCATTTGCGGGCAAATTGCGTGCAGTGAAGGCCAACTCCCGAACCAGACTATCGTTACCAATAATTTTTGGCAATCTCTGCAAACTTCCCAAATCTGCGGCCATTCCTATACCCACTTCTCTTAAGGAAAAGAACGCGTCGTTCGAACAATACCTAAAATTAGATTTAATTACTTATTAAACTGAAAAATATTTTTTATTATAATTTAATATTTCGAATAAAACAATACCTGATGTCAACGGCACTGATTAGGTCAAGTCCGGCGCCAATACATCCGCCATGAATTGCAGCGATCACTGGCTTAGAACACTTGACAATACTATTGAATGAGTTTTGAAGCAAAATAATCATATTTCTCAAGAACTTCGCTTTAGTCGCCACGTCGTTAGCGTCTGTGCCACTACTCGACACATGACTTATCATATCCAACATATCATTGTAGTCCAGGCCTGCAGAGAACGTCTTGCCGGCGCCCGATATCACTATAGCTCTGGACTGCTTGTCGTCATTAATCTCATTAAAACACGACTGGATTTCTCTGAAAACGTCTCTATTCATAGAGTTCCTCTTATCGGGTCTATTGAGCTGAACGTGCAGGACGTGGTCATAGGGGGCCGACACCTCCAGAGTCTCATACTCGGCATAACGAGTCGTATAAGCGGCTGCAGAATAACTGCGCTTTAATTGGTTGTATGGGTCGAACCCTTTCCTTTTAACGCAAACATTATTTCGCAAATATATTTGACCTAAAATTTAAATAATTTTAAAATTAATTTTGGATTTTATTAATTTTAAATTATAGAATAAGTTTATTTTTTAAACCGAAATAAAAATGTAAAATTAAATCTAATCTGAATTTTAATTGATTTGAAAAATGTTTAATATTTTAAAATTTAGTTAAATAACTCTTTAGACTTAGCGATAATTAATTAATTAATTAATAAGTTTATTGTATTTAAAACTCGAGCGCTTTCGGTCCACTAAGAACCTTCATCAGGAGTTATATGATATTAAATAAAAAAATTTATATATTAATTTGATTTTAGTTTAAATTTGATATGTTTAATATTATAAAGGTTATTGAAAGATTAACACTTATTCCAATTTATTCTTATAGTTTTTTTAAGATAGCTGTACTGTAGTTGTATTTTTGTATTTGGATTCAAACTACAGTTTATATAATTCTAAAGTAAAAAATATGATTTAAACAAGTCTGATTCTAAAGATTTTAATCTAAATATTTATTAATATCTAAAATGCACTTTACAATTAAATAAATTTAACTGAACTAACTCCATCAAGTCATTTATATCACCATTAGATTATTCTGTACTTTAGACATTATTCAAGTTATAAAAATAATATATTAAGTTAATTGTCAATATAATTTTAACTGATATACTTTGTTAACATGGGATATTTATTGTCAAAAAACAAAGCTTTGTTCTATTGTTTCATAAATGCAAAACATGTTATTCACACTTTTCTTGTGTAATTGTATAAAATGTGAAATTAAATAATAAAAAAAACACGAGTTGTTAAATGGCCTCGAATTTCAAGGACTGGAAAACACTCGATAACAACTCTGGCCTTCGATGTGACGAAATAATTTCATTAATATCTGCAAAATGTGATAATATATTGCGTCAATTAAACCTGTTTTCGAAGAAATTTTGTATTGGAAAAAAGTATCCATGACATTGCACAGGATATTCGCTGTTTCCAACAGAACAAGTATAACTTTAAACGGTGATTGTTAGATTACTCTATAATTTATCTCAGTTCGAAGGTTTCTATTTTGCATTAATTTTAATTTAATTTTTGTAATTCAATACAAGTTTTATAATTAATTATTTAATAAAAAGAAATAATTTTATGTAAACATGTTTATCGATTAAAACTTTTTAAATTATCACATTTTTGGGACATATGTAGTAAATTATTTACTGTGGGCTGGATAATAAATTATCGATAAAATAAAATATGATTGCTTGGAAACAACAATTCAAATATTAGACGTTCTGTCTAAAACATTTTGGATTAGACTTGCTGTTCCTGAAATTCGAAAGTATACATTTTAGCTGTTAAATAAAATTTTCTGACAGATTAGCTTGTATATTTTCAATAATAATATTCAACTTAGAATAAGTAAAACCAAAGATTTTACTAAAATATAATTTTAAATTAGATTGATTATAATATTCTAATATAAAACATTTTAATACTTTTGTGATTTAGACTTTAAAACTTAAAATAAATATAATTATCATTTTATATAGAATTAAAGTACCATTTTTACACACTAATGTTAAAATGTACAAGCTAAACAATTTATAAGGTTGCTATAATAGCGAATTTCATGAACAGTACAATTGATTTATTGGCAAAAAAGTTGCAAAATATAAGTTTTCAGTTATAAGAAATTGTAGAAAAGTGTTTACAAATCCTAACACATACTGAGATGTGAAGTATAAAAACGAGATAATTGTTATCATTAAAACACTAGAAGTACACAATTCTGGACTCAAAGTTCTTTAGATAACCGAATAATAAAGTGCTGTTAAATTTGAAAAAATAACTTGTTCGTTATTTGGTTAAAAAATTATTTTTAAAAATTCATTGAACTTTGAGCTTAAATGGATTTTTCACTTAAAAATTATACACAATTAAAACTTGCTAGAAATTGGTTAATCCTATACTAAACTAAAGTTAATTGCATTATATTATAGACAAAATTCTTAAACTTATAAATAACTTGACGACTGTTTTATAAGTATAAATGCACTTTAATTCAAAACTAATCAGATCTTGAATAACCAATAGATTATTGAACCCATACTGTATTGGCCATTCAATTAAAGAATATATTTAATACTTTCAATATAAGACACAAAGAAAACTTTCAAATTTTAATATATTTAGACTTGTTAAAATTAGCGCTTATTATTTTCAAATCTATCAGGCTAATGAGACAAAGGCTTCAAAGTTTAATAAATGTTAAATTAGCTCATTATAACACGCAGTATGTATTTTATTGCAAAGATTTTAGACATTTTATTTTATTTTAAAATTATAAAAATACTTATAAGTTATAACTATTAATAGTTTAGACTTAAGAGGAAATAAATGTAAACAATATAAACAAAATCGGAATCAAATCTAAAAAGATGTTTAACTTACCAAAAGATTTGAATAGCTTCGATGCAGACATTGTTTAATACTTGAATTGTATTATTAGACTTAAATCATCGACTCTTAGCAAACAATTAATTGATTTAATATCGAAATTAAAATTTCAAGTTTAACTGAAAATTGTTTTTTAATATTTGAGCTCAACTTTTATACGTAACAAATGCTGTTCGTTTGCAGCAATAAAGCGATAGTAACGACAAATGCGTTAAATTTGCAAACTTTTAAACAACTTATTATTCTTATATTGTTTGAGTACGAGTTTAGAGTTAATGTATATTCTATTAATAAGGTACAATCTATCCCCGAGATAAGCAACCCGCTTATAAGCAAAACTCTATATAAGAATTGGATTTTGGTTGCACTGGCG
>JAQFXP010001642.1:0-18272 GCA_034693685.1 Belba bartosi
ATTTATCATTAAATAACAAAATTAAAAATATAAAACAAAATTTTATTTTAGTGACAGTTTCATTGAAATAATCTTTATATGAACTATCAATCTTTTAAACTCATAGCACAAACCAAATCTATAATATCAATAAAATTTTTAATAGATATTATAAACTTTAATAAAAACTAAATTATTTATTATTGTTTTAAATTTGTTTCAATAAGAAAATAATGTTACATTAAAATATTTAATATTTTGTTTTAAATTTCTATTTAAGTCTTATTTATAATATAAAATAAATGAGTTTTGAATAATTAAATACCTTATCTTTTTTTGTAAAAAATTTAATATAAATTATTTATTAACTGAAGGCCACTTATTGCATGAATTTAAAAAATAAAATAAACTCAAATTTAATAATCAACTCAAATTAATATTTAAATATTAGTTATATATTATTTGAGTTAAATGTATAATGTTGAATAATAAAATATTTTAAGAATATTTTAGTAAAATTTAAAAACTGCTTATTTTTATTCAATAATAATAGATTTAAATTGGTGTTTTTAAATTAAAGTGAAAAATGTTACTCTTAAAATATCTGATACAATTAATTTTTTAATATTAAATATTAAGAAACTTATCTGTATTTATATACAAAATATTACGATATAAAATAAAATAAATAAATTATTTGTTAAATTAATAATTTTATCATTTTGTTAATAATAATTTATAAGTTACTTGTTGAATTATATTTTAAATTTGTTTTGTTAAATCGAAGGAAATTTTTATTTAAAAATAATTAGATCAAATTAAAATACTTCTAAAAATTAAAAAAGTTTTAATTTGTATCTTTATATAGATATAAAATTAAGTTATAACTATTAATATTTATCAGAGATTATGCAAAAAAATCCACCAAATTTTGAAAATTGCAATTTATTCCCTCCTCGCATTTAGTCCAAGAAAATGTACCCTCCCCCGACTTTTTACCGGAAAGTATTTTGGGGTTTTACCAAAATTGGGAAATTTTTCCTAAATTGTTCCTAAATCTGGTTTAAATCCATTTAAATTAACTAAATTTAGTTTAAATACAGTTGATTAAGTAAACTTTTATCATAAATATATGGGGTTTAAGTGTTTTTAAAAAATCCCTTCCCTGATCCCCCGCCCCCTGGTTGGGCCGACCTTCTAAATTCCTGATATTTGTATTATATTAAATTACTTATTATTATTAAAGGGTATGTCTGAATATAACAGAAAGTGTTTATTTTCTATAATTATATTAATTATGGTTAATACATATGATATTACAGTAAAATTTGCAAAAATTATATTTTTGACTGCATGTTTAAAAAATATATTAGTTCCTTACAGTTTGAAAATTTTAACTTTAATTTACAGAAACACTAAATAAGATATTCAAATTATTGTTTCATTCTCACATACATACACTTTAGCAGAATTAATAACTAGGTAAATGTTTTATTTTAAAAATCTTACATTGCCCAAATTCTTCATTATTATAACATTTCACTTTTTCTAAATAACTTTTAACGCCTAAGAGTACCCAAATATTTCTTTTTATTGAACTGTACTAAATAAACACAGCTTATAATTGCCCTTCACTTTGCATTTGGGCACTCTTAGCGTCACAATGAAAATTATGTATATATATTTTTAAATATTTTACGTATAAATATTTTATCTAATTATTAATTCTGCTTTAATTCTTATCTAATATATATATGATAGTAAAGAAATAATTAAAATATCTCATTAAATTAAGTTTAAAATTTGAAAATAAAATGTGCAATTTTGTTTATAGCTAGGAGAATATTTTTTTCCGTAAATTGTTACTGAATAGATCACATATTATTGTGAGAATAATATTATTAAATTCTGTAATTATAAAAATAATGTTCCAACATAGCCTTTAAATGAATGTATTATATCCTTTAATCGTTCTTATTTTCAAAAACAGATTCATATAATCCATTGTCTTCTGTATATTATTTAATAATTATATATTTTATAATTCTAATTATTTTTATTTATAAAAAAAAGAAATAATAAAAATAATAATTATTTTTTTGCCAAAATTTTTGATAAGTTTAAATGCAGTTTTATAAGAGAAAAAACTTTTTAAATAAGGATATATCTTATTTTGAAAAAGTTGGAAACCTGTCGTATATTTTAGACATTTATCGGTAAATGTTTTAAAGTTTTTAAATTATTTTCTGTTTCTAAGTTATTACTAAGTATTCTAAAATACTTAATTTTTCACAACACTGAAAGCTTATAATGTATTATACTTAGGGGTTTTAATTTACCGTAAATTATAAATCAGTGTAATTTTACGTAAAGTTAAGTAAATTTCAATTTCTTAAAACGCTAATTATACTTATCAGTAATATGAATAAATAATAGATAAATATAAAATTGGTTTAATTTTACAAGTACGATTAGCAATAGCGGTTTTGATGACTAAATTATATTTATATTGTTACTTAAATAGATTGCATTTATTTTTTCCTTGATAACTTGTCAAATTCTAAAATATAATCATAAAATTATTTGTATAAAATTTAAATTTCGTACAAATAATTAAAAAATATTTAAAATAATAGTAAAAACGACAAAACCTACAATATATCGATGTATGTTATGATATGCATAATAGATGTCTGCCTTCTTGGATAAGTCGCGGTATTTCTTTAGAAGATTATCGAACTGGTCTGGAGGCGAGTGTAGGGCCAGGTCTAGGCACTGGTGCGCTAATATCCAGCAGTAATAACTGGCATCATTGAAGCGATTTTCATTAATAGCATTATTCATTAGCTGTTGTAATACAAGTAAGGCTTCTGTGAGTTTTCCGGCCCTATGGAAGGCTAGGGAAGAGAGTTTCGAATTAGAGACAACTAAAGGACTAAAGATCTAAAGCTATGATTGTAAAGCGTAACCGATATTCAGACTTGTTATTACATTTTATGCATTATGTTATGTAAAGGCATTTTACGACTTTTGCTACAATGTATGGGACCTCAAGTGCGATCAGTGCAACAGAACAGCAGAACAACAGAACAGCAGAGCTGGCAGTGGCGACAAAGGAGGCAGTGGTGACAATGGGGGCAATGGTAGCAATGATAGCAATGGAGCTGCATCGGTGGATTGAGATGGCATACCTTGCTGAGCCTCGACAAAACGCTCGTTCTCAGCCAACCAGATCGCATAAGGCACATAGACATCCTCCTTCAGGTGCGGATAGTCATTTGCAAGCTTGAATGCCTGGCAGTATGGGTTGATAGAGAGTCGAGTATTAGTTGAGCGCAAAATAACAATTATTCATCAGATAATTGCATACCTCTTGCCATTGGCACGACTTTATATAAATCATCGCCAGATTCTGAACGTCACCTATTTTTTTATACACTTCAGCGGCACTGAAGTACTGTTTGCTCTTAATTAGATAGTCCGCACAAAGTGTCAGAGCGTTTCGATCGGCCTTGTCCAATTGTCGTACTAATCCCATCAGCCTATGCCCGTCCAAACAATTATTACAATTATTCACTATTTCTACAATTATTACAATTATTGCAAATAATTGGCAACAAATTCCAAATCACAGCAATTTCAACTCAGCCATAATGTGCATGCTTACATGTCAAGCCACCCGTGCTGTCCCATCAGATCTATAGCCTTAACCGTCTCTCCTGACGCCAAATACATCTCTACCGCAGCTTTCGGCTCATTTGAGCTGTGGATCCAATCCGTCCTCTTCTTTGTCAGTTGACTCTTGTTCTGTGAGTCAGCAGTCATGTACTCCTGTGCCGGTTCGAACATTCGCAAATCGGTGTACATCGTAACGGCTTTTTCGTCACTCCGGGCCTGTCTGTACAGTTTGGCCGCTTCGGCAAAATATCCTCTAAATGCCATTACGTCCCCCAATAGTGAGAGTTCAGTCAATTTGCTTTGAGTTGTAGTCGACCGGAAATAAGTTTGGATTAACTCTAAAAATAGCCAATTCTTGGTCCTTATCAGAGCCTTTCGCGCCACTTCCAGATGCATATTGTCGAGCGCACAGTGAGCTAGAATCTCCCAGTCCGATTCTGTCACGTTCAGACACGCCGTCTTATAGGCCTCCCTATCGGCAATGGTTTCTCTATTCAGTTACCAAATATTAGCTAAACAAACCAAAACTTACGAAAACATTCGTTTCTCAATGTATTGATACATTGGCGCCGATTGCGACACTTCGACAGTAGTCACAGAATTGAATTGCAAGCAAAACACTTTAGCGCCACAAAAGCCAACTACAAAACCCTATATTAAACAATAATGTTGCAATTGCAACCAAGTACAGTTTGTTACATGAGACAAGTTGAGAATATGCATAAGTTTGAGTTTAGGTTAGTTTTAGTTATAATTACTCAATCTAGTAATCAGGACTAAATTTATAAATAGATAAGAATAAGTATAAATAAAAATGGTCTAAGAAATAATTATTCAGATCTTAGATCAGATCAAAAATTGATGTGTTCTGATCGAAGTCGTGTCTCAAATCATAAATTGATTTAATGTGCGTTATATTATACTGACAATATATGTTCAGTTATCATGGTAAAGCAGCTTAATTTTTAGCGCAATATTTGAGATAAAATAAGTATAATTTAAAGTATAAATTATTAATAGACGTATGCGAATTGAAATGAGTTAACAGTTGTTTTACTCTAATTGATAATTGGCTTTAAGTAATAGTTAACTAATACAGTATTTCAATACAATTAATATGAATTTGTGTAAATGGTTTAATCTCAAAGATCGAACTCTGGGCCACATTACCCAACACTCATATCAACTTTGGTCAACAGGGAAGGCCAGGACGGAGTGTCAAATTGAGTACAGCTCAGCTGTCACTTCATTTACATTGACTCTACTGAAGACAATTGAGGAAAGTATGAAAAACCTGTAAATTTTGATGATGTGTCGGGAAATCTGCGGCTTTGATGCTCAGAGATCCGGCGCCGGAAAAGCTGAGCATATCGTCGAAATGGGTATTCCATGAAACAGAGTTCGCATTCGGCTCCTAATTCGGGCATTGATTCGAAATCAAAATTGTTTTTATAGTTTAATTGAAACTCCATTACCTGATAGAGTAATTGTTTAGTTCTTAAGTCATACACAGAACACATCCCTTTGTCATCAACTACTGCTAACTTTGTCCGAAGAATACTTATGTCGAGACATCGAATCGGGTTTGAAATCTTGATTACGTTTATTGGAAACGGATTGTTAATAAAAATTTGTACGATTTGGCCGTTTTTGAGTCCGACCAAAAGCCCTTCCTTTCCAGGAGGGCCTCCCGTGGCTCGAATGTAGCGAATCGATGAATCCAAAGCCCATTCCCTTTCCATAGTGCCGTGAAATGAGAGACACTGTAGTCTCTTCTCCTGACATAAGACAATATTGTCAGAGCAAACCACTATTAGAGTACATTCCAATTTGTGGCTTATTTTGTCTTTCACTTTGTAGTGCATATCTGTATTATCCGATTCTTTAGTCAATTCGTATATTATAACTCTTTCGGGAAGTTGTATCTGAGGTACGGAAGCGAACAAACAATTATAATTAATTATTTGTTAATTCAAAAGCCAGGCCTTACTGATAGTCTGTTTTTATAAATCGCCAGTTTTTTCACCAAATCTCGACATTTAATGCGAACTATAATTGCGTTAAAATTTCAATTATTTGGCTAATAATACGTGAAATTAAGATCAAAATCAAATAAAACCTTTTTCTTCAGTTATAAGATGTTGTATAATAACGTCAGTCATGTTCTCTCTGAATGCATACCTCTCTTTATAGAGGGAATGAACGGTTGAAAATGTCAAATCATATACGGCTACCTTTCCGTCCTGACAGCCCACTGCCTGTTATTTTAAATTATTTATAATCAATATAACTCTAAATAATATTTATAGCAATTATAAACAAATTCTAAATATCTCTTATGATTTAAATTATCTATTTTAAGACAAACCCTCCACTTTAGTTCATCAAAAATTTCTTTTTATTTTAAAAAATTTACATTTATTTCCCTAAATTTTGATTCACATAAATGGGTTTGATGGCAAAATTGTTTTAATTTTTGGTCAAAATTATGAAATTTTCCTATATTGGGGGCAATTTCTCTAAATTTAGTTTAAATCCGATGAAATTGTAAGAAATAAATACATATAACATGTATTTTAAATGTTTTTTAAAAATATGCCCTCTCTAGACCCCAGAACTGCCACCAGATTTCTGGTTCAAATTTAGATTAACTTACAACTCGATTGCCGTCAAAACTGGATTTTGTGGACCAGATCCATGAAGTCTGTTCTGCAACACAACCAATAAATATGCCGTCTTTTGTATAGAGAAGTGATTTCTTATTAGATCCACAAACAAGTATATAATCTCCGCTCCAGAAGTGAGAAACACACAACGGGTCAAAACCTATGTTTCGCTCTTTGGCTACCTTTTTGTTGCCAAATATTTAGTATTTTTATTAGAATTTTAATAAATAATATATCGAATAATGTCTGTAATGTCTACCGGTTTGCCGTTCAGGTCATAAAAACTAAGCGATTGAGTCCAGTCGACCGAAACTATTACGTCTGAGTCTTCTTCTTTGACCGGACAGAACGATACGCCCCATATGGGCGCCAATAGACCTCCAATTCTTTCGATTCTATTTTTTTCCTCTCCATTCTATTAATGATTAATAATTCTTTATTTTAAGTTATAAAGAATGTAATAATTATAACCATATATGCGATTAAACTAAAAGAATTGACAAAATTAATTAAATAAATAAATTAAAATAAATTAAGAATGCTCATGCACAATAATATACTGTATAAGAATATCTTCAAATTACTGAATATACTGTAATTTACCGAATATAAGAGTAGCTAAAATATACTGTAGATGCTCACAAGCCAATATCAACAACAACGCTTTGCATTACAGATAATTATGCAAACTAACACGAATAAACCGAATTTATAGTATAATTTTTAAATTTTAAACTAAATTTAGTAAATTTAATTTAAACTAGATTTGATCATAATTTAGAAAAAATATCCTAATTTTGGTATAAAAACAAAAAACATTACTCAAAAATGTAAAAGAGATTACTCAAAATGCCCGGGAGAATAAGTGCCAATTATCAAAATAAAAAGGAAATTTTGGATTATCCATTTATTCAAAGATTGAGAAGATCGGCTGATCAAGGAGGATCAGGGTAGAAAATTTTTTCCCAAAAACGCTTAATAACCTTAAAAATTACTTAATTTTATTTTCAATTTAACCTAATTTAACTAAATTTAAACAGGATTTAGCACCAATTTAGGATAAACTTTTAAATTTTGGCAAAAAAAACTTAAAAATATGCTTGCCGTCTTCGGGGAAAGGGAATGAATGCCAATTTTCAAAATTAGGAAGCGGATTTTTAGCTAATCTTTGTCTTTATTAGACCTCTAATGCAAATCTTCATTTAAAGTGTAATTATTTTTATTTTAAAATTTAAACTTTAATCTCAAAATTATTATTGAATGAATAAAATTAACCAAACTTCAAGTATGTATAAATGAGATGGCTAGAATAAATGCATCGAATTATAAAAACTGTGAAATATAATAAATTTTAAATAAAAATAACACTTTTATAATTAATTTACAATGGTAATTAACCACTAACTGCCGTAGTTTAATAACAATAAACAAGAGCTCTATTTAAGTAAATATAACAAATTATTTTAAATAATTTGAAAAATAGAATAATTACTCGATTTCTTATCGATATATGTCCCGAAGCGAGTGCTAACGCCAACTATAAATGTGTTCATATATTGTGATTAAGAGAGCATATTGTGATTATAGCAATGCCAGGGCCTGACCTGATGGCCATCACTACTCCAGGAGCAGCTATTGATTTGACTATTAATTTTCTGCTTGGTCACTGCTTTTTGTTCTGGTGACCAAAGTCCAAAGTCAGAGCCGGTACAACTGGCCAACTGGTGCGACAATGGGTTGTATTGAATGCACCGAATGGCGTCGTTATGACTGTTAACACATTATTTGATTTGGTTAACACATTATTAAAACTATTTAACATTAATTATTTGATATAATTCTAATTACGAGTATTTGAGAATGCCTTCCATTTTTGCAGTCCATATAATAACTTGTTTATCAGCAGATCCAGAGGCAAACCTCTTGCCATCCCTGGAATAAGCGACACACAAGACATTGTCTTTATGTCCTTTGAGGGCTTGAACTAGAGTCCCATCGTTTGCATTGTAGACATAGACGCGAACGTCTGCCGCGACTATCAATTGATCACTTTCTGGACTAAACGCCACATCATATACACTATTGAGATGAATACGGAATAAATTACCTTAAGTTATATTTGGATTGTCCAACACTTAAATACAAATAAGAATGTCAGACAATTACCACAACTGATTCCCGTCTCGATCTTTGATTTGATCGATCCATAGAAGAGAACTTCTCATTTTTGACTATAATTTAATCAATTATTTGTATTTTTCGATTATTTGATAGAATTGAAGACTTTTGTTGTTAAAGAGAACGTTTCCAATAGCAATACATTTGTTTCAAATACTTATTTTCCACAATTGTTTTCTGTTGTACAATACATTGCAATTCTGTGCAAATTTCAGTATTAAATATAATTAACAAAATAATCTGTTTGTATAATAAATTCAAAATTCCACTTTTATAAATTGATATACTTGTAGCTATTTAAATTTTCTAAAAATTTATGAAAAGTTTAAATACATTCTTTTGCAAATAATATCAGAATAATGCAAAGTTTAAAGGTATAACTAGAAGCAAAATGGTTTTGTTTTCTTAATTTTCAGAAAGGTAAAAACAAAAAATTTAACAAATTTAGCAGTTTAATTAGATTTAATTGATTGTAAACCAAATTTTTAAATAGATTTAGTTTTAACATCTCAATTTAGAAATAATTATTTAGATTTGGTGACTGAAGAAAATGTTTTTCTTTTTCATTAGACTTATTTTCAAATTTGTAAAATTAGCAAGCTGATTGTGCTATACCTTAAAAAATTTATTAATTCTAAATATTTAAAAATTTTAATATAAATGTCACTGTGTTAACTTATAAATTATAAGTTATGCTGTTAGCTTGACTTCAAGTTATAACCAGAAAGTCTTTACATTAAGGAAAGTAACATAAAATGTACAAGAGTATGTTCTAACTCAAAATAAATTCACAGGTCAATTTATACAAAAGTTTTATTTCTTATTTATGATAAATGTAAAAATGATTAATTGTAAAAGTTTAATATTCTTATTATTACTATTATTTTAATTTGTTTGGTTTTATTTAATTTATAAATCTTTAAATTTTTTATTAAAATTACTTATTATAACTTTTATTAATTATTAATTTACTTGTTATAATGTTTTTAGTTAAGTAATTTTTAGATTGTGATGAAAATACTTTAGAAAAACACTCAGATCCTGAAACTACTTATGACATGGCTATCCTTAGCTTTTTTCCTAGCTTTTTATAATGCAATAGATATCAACTATAGCTAAATTTCTTAACCAAAAATTTAATTAAGAATATTTTTAAAATTTAATATTGAAAATGATAATGCCGAATATGATATTAAAATAAAATTTTATAAAATTTCTTCCTTTATTCCTTTCTCTTGGATTGGCCGGTGTTTTCAATCTTTATTTTTATGCAATTTGTTATTAATTTTGTCTAATCTTAAACTAATTTCTTTTTTTTTATTTTAAAAACATTTTTACTACACTTAATTTTTAATTAAACCATCTGGTTTTATTTTAATTTTAATTTGACTTATTGTAAACTTTACAAAATATTAAAACTCACTTTAGACCCAAGTGTGATGGCAGTTGTTATATAATAAAGATATAATGAAAATTGTAGTTTTGCATAATTTAAAGATTTTATTATTTTAATTTAAAATATTTCACTAATTTTTTAGTTTATTCAATTGTTTTAATGTTTGTTAGAGTTCTTGATTCAAAATAAATAAATTTATAATGGATAATTTCTATTTAAAATTTAAATTGAAAACAAGTGATAATTAAATTAAAACAAATATTATTTATTCAGAATTAGTTACAGTTTTTAAATAAAAAAAAGTAAAGCCAATTGTTAAACTCAATTATATTGTTTTTTTATTGAATTAAATTTTTTTTAAACAAAACATAACAAATAATTAAAAACAATTAAATGGGATAAATATTGAAATAATATATTTGCTAATTTAATAACATAATAAATTTTTAAAACTTTTTATCTCATTAAATATAACCTAGAAAAGTTAAAACAATTTAGCAACATGTATGTAATAGTATTTAAAAAGTATTTGGAAAATCTGAATAATTTATCAATTTGTTAATCAAAGCAAATTCATTGAAAGTAATTGATTTTATGCTATTGTCTTAGACTCTATAACTCGAATTATAGCTAAAGATAAATATAATTCTATAAAATGAAACTTGTGAAGTTAATGAAAGAGACTTTGATAAAATATTTTTCGCAATTAGTTACAAATGTTTATTTGAAATTTTGATTTAAGAATTAGTGAACCTACCAATCCTTCAAACAATTATCACTTGATAACTGGTTACAAATTATGATGAATGGTTGGCCTTATTTGGATTTATAATTTAAATACAATTATTCTTTTAGATGAAATGTGTCCTTCGATCAAATATTTAAAACCAAGGCAAATCAAAGTATTGATTCATTTACTTTACTTTTCAATTCAATGCAATGTCTTATTTACTTCTTGAGTCACAAACTTTAACTTATTTTAAGAAATATACAGAATATCAGAAAAAAGTTTTGGAAAAATCTTTTGCGTGCAATAGAAACCCAAATGATAGCGATTTACTGATTCTGGCGCTTGAAACTGGTCTCTCTATTTTTGATGTTAAGGTAATATAAATAATATATTGTTACAGTACTTCAACTTATCAAAACTATTGCTTTATTATATATATATTTTTTATTTTATAGCTTGTGACCTTAGAAATGATCGAAGACTTAATTATTATTTATTTTAAATTACAGAAAAGTTATAATTAATTTTAAATAATTTGAGATTTAAAAAAAGTTTTAAACAAGTAATTTTTATGTTACTAAAACAATCTAATAATTTTTTTATAAATACGTTTAATATAGTACAATTTTTTGCTGGAAAATAAATATTAATTTTTAATATTTTTTTAAATTGAGATTGAAAAATGGAACAAATTATAAAATTTATTTTATTTTTTGTGTTTCAGTCCAATTTTTCCTAAATTTGTAATTATAATAAATATACAACCGATTTCAGAAATTTTTAATTAAATCTAAAATGCCAGATTATTTCAACCTAAATTTTTTTATACACCAATGGATTTTTATAAAGAATTTGCCACATTAATTATTTTAGAAAATTTGAACTGGTTATTTTGTGACATGGTAAAATATTTTCAGTAAAAACCAGCATGGTTATAAAAAATTCAAACAATACATTTTGTTAATATTGTTAATATCAAAATATTATTAGATGAGTGTATTTTTGTTTTTGAAACAATTTTAATTAGTGCTACATTAGAGAGAGAAGAGTATATTAATATAATCTGAGATTAAACTTTTTAGCAGGAATTCAAAAGTTTGATCGATCCAAGAAAGGGAATTTTGAAAAAAAATTTGTCTAATAATCTAGGTGAAATTAGGGTAGTGATTTTTCTAAAATTGCAATTTAACTGTATTTAAACAAGCTGATTTTCTCTTCTAAATCTGTACTTTTTAATCAGTTTGATTATTATCAAATTAAAAATTTTAAGAATTATTTGTTTTAAAATTAACTATTCACACTTAATAACAACAGATTTTAATTAATAAAGAATTGGTTAGAAAATCGCTTGGCCAAATGGAGGAAAGAACAAGGATTTCCTGCTTTAAGTAGAAGAATACACGAAATATAATCAATAAGTCATTGAATTTATTTGGCGATTCGATACCACAGATAATTTAATATCAAATAAATAAATGGACAAAAATGCAGTTATTAATGCAATTAAATCTTTATTAGCCAATATCCAATTGCTTTTATATGCATACATATCATCCATTTATACTTTTATCCTCACTTTTAACTCAATTTGCTTTCGCCAAAAAAAATTAACTATTTTTTAATTTAAATTACTAAAAATTGTTATTTTTAAAAATTTAAATAAATAATTTTTATATTATCCATTTCTAGTTATTTATTTATTAAAACTTTTGTTTAACATTTCTTCTTTACATTACATTACTGTAATATATTGATATTATTGTTATTGTTTTCCTTATAATTATTTTATAAAATTAATATTTTTAATTGCAGTAATAAAATAGCTTACTTTATTAATATTATCAAAATTAAAACTAAAATTAAACTATTTAAAATTCAATATTAAATATAGCTTAAATATTTAGATTAACAACTTACAGTATAAACTATTTTGTCATATAATTATAAATTACCATATTCTCCTATATGCAATTCTAAGTCATTTTGGAACAAATTAAATTATTTCAAATCTATGCAAATGTATCAAGATATAATTGAACCATAATCAGAAATTAAAATATAATTGTATTTAATATCAAACGCTGTTTATTTTTCAATTATACAATAAATACTAATTATTAATATAAAAGTAGAAATAATTATATTTTCTCTCAATTATTATTGCGGCAATTATATCTAGATAAAATTGGGTTATATTTTAAACATAACTTTCATTCAAAACCATAAAATTGTGTACTGATTAAATTTGTCCAGAAAAAATATTTAATTTTAACAAAAATAGATTATTTTAAACTACAAATTGCGGGTTCAAAAATATTTTGCATATTTCTACTAAATTTAAAATAACTATTATATTTTTACGTTAGTATTATTAACTAAAATTGCTTTTCAACAATTTAAACCAAGAATAGAGAGGGGGCAAAAAACCACTATATCTTTGAAAATTAGCATTTAGTTTGCGTAAAGGTACCTTGGTAACTCCTTTACCATTTGCAAACTAGCCTGCAAAATATTTTAATTATTGGGTTAAAATTAGGAAATTTTTCCTTTTAGTTTAAAATTTTATCATAAATATATGGTTTTTTGGCCAATTAAAAAAATTCCTCCCATAATGCCCCTGGCCGACCTCAATTCTTGATTTAAACTAAATTTAGAATTGATAATTAGCTAAAATTGATATTTTAAATTAATATATGCTCTTTTACAATAAAAGAATATTTTAAAATAAAATTATAATTTATCTCCAAGGTACAAATGTGGCAATTGTATGTTAGAGAAAACGATAAATAATTAATTTTCAGTAACATTATTGTTATCGTTGATAAACTGAATGTCTTCTTCTGACTCTTCATAATCAGACTCACCTATTACATAATAATTAAAGCTAGCTAAATTTTGAAAGTATAAAATTATAATTACTTTATTTTAATATCAATTTAACATGTATCCAATATTAACTAAGTAAAAGATTAAAGGTATGCTTTTTACATATTAAATTAATAGAAATTTAAAATAATAATAATATTATACTTTTAAACTATAGCTAATTATGTTTATTGTAATATATTAATCACAACTAGCTAAATTTTAAAAGTATAAAATTATTATTACTTTATTTTAATATCTATTAAACAAGTTAAAAGCAAACCTTTGATGTTTTACATAGTCAACATTGGATATACATTTTTAATTTTAAATTGCAAAAAATCAGCTAATCAAATATTAATGGCGATTTTTCATAGCCAAAAAAATGTGTAGGTCCAGAGTGCTAAGATTTCTACTACATCGATTTTAATCACACGTTTATGAAACGGTCTGTATATACAATGGCTCTCTTATCAGAAATTTAGATACAATTGTATGAAAGCATATACCAGAGGATACCGTATTTTGAATTGTATTTTGAACTTTATTATAACAAGTTAATAAACTCAATTTAGACAAGAGCCCCTATATGAAAACAATAAATTAATTTTAATCGAGATATAAAAATTGAACTAGGCTAAAAACTAGTTTCATATAGGCAATAGTCTTATTAAAGCTTAAATTGTATTTATTTTCTTTTAATAATAAATTCTTATTTTTAAACAAAGAATAAATCGATTGAAAAACAATAACTACTTTCGACTATAAATTCAAGACTTAATCGAATAATAATTCAATAATTTCTACAAATACTCAAAATTATTAAATAAAACCGATTTTAAGTAAAACAAAGCAATCATTAAATGATTAATTCATTTATGTTTTCTGAGATAAGCGCCGATTGAGTAGTAGACGGGTCGGGGATATGGGATCCGGTAGTGTCTGGCGATCTCCAAGCGGTTCATCCCTTCGACCAAAGCTTTCCGAATGTCGTCTTCATTAGTGAGTCCTTTGTTTTGAGTTATTATTCTTTTGGCTTCACTTCTGATGTAATCCTTCTCTTTGTTTGTATTCAAAGCATTCATTGCTTTCCAATTCTGAGATAAACGAAGTATTTGTTTATAAAACGAAAGCACTTCTCGTCTCAAACACATTATGTAATTGAATTTCAATGAACACATCGTTTGCACTTCACTAATAGGTAGACAAAAATCGCATTTTAATAATTCCGATTCAAATAAGCTATTCCTTAAAAATATAATTTAACGTAAATTACATTTAATTCAAAAATGTTTTGTTGAATATGAGACTGAAATGATTGAAAATCATTTGAATTGAACGCAATTACAGCAAATTAATGGAAATTCAATTAATTGCTAATTATTTGTTAATTATAAATCAAAAATAAGTTTTAATTTAGATTTAAAAACAAATAACTAAAAGCCTAAATAAATAAACAAATATATAACATGTGTTTGTAATCACTATAGAAACCAATGTTTACACACGTGGCCACATGAGAAGCTGGAATCTTCTAGAATCTAGATGCAATCACAAAGCAATCTTGGTGCTATGATGACGATTTGTTATGTAACCATAACGACAATGTGTTTATTACTGATTCAGATTTGGCATGAATCATGCCGCATGATTGAATTTTTGAAATACTAAAAAACTTAATTTTCTTAATCCTTTTAATTTAATTAATATATTATAATAAGTTATTAATATTTTTTTGTCTAATTTGTATTGAAAAAAATGAAACTTTCGATCGATTTATTGGTTTTGATATCATTAGTGCTCTCAGTGTTGCAAATGACGGTCAATGCAAATGACATCGAAAGCGGTCTTTCAGTCGTCGACGGAATCTCAACTCAAGACGACGTGTCTATAGAGGAAGAGGTGTTTGAAGAGACTATTGAGCCATTCATACCGTCCCACGAGTGGCAAACCATACGAGAAGGACAGGTATTATATTGTTTGAATAATCAGTATTTGGTAGTAATTACTAATTAATAAAAATTGATTTAACGTAAATGAATGGACCAATTGATTGAATTGATTGAATTGATTGAATTGATTGAGAGGTGATCTAAATTAGAGACCTATTTGCAGGTAATTCCGGCCGGACTTCACATTCGACTCAATCTCGAAACGGGTCTAAAAGAGGCGAAGATTTTAGACGAAAGCAAAGAACAAATCGATAAAAACGTTGAATTGATTGATAAACACAAAAAAGTTGAAAAAATACAAAATATAGTTAACCCTAAAGTGAATCTAATTCGCGACCAAATGAAACAATTTCTGCAAAATATGAAATTCAGTCAACAATTGAGTGATACTACGAATCAAAACGAAAAATTGGAACCAATTTCGTCTGATTTTCGGACATTTGATGAAATTAAAAAAGATTTCGAAGACATTAATATTAGAATTAGTTCCGAAAGCGAACTCTTGAAGAGTTTGATTGAAAAGTATAAGAAGGCGTCGATTGAAGAACAGTTGGTTTTATTGTCAGATATTGAGTATTTGGTTCATTCGATAGATATCGGACAGGATTTTGTCAAAATGAATGGAATCGACCTATTGGTGCCGGCGCTCAATTCAAGTGACAGTAGATTGAGAGCACAAATTGCTTTCACATTCGGTTCTGCAGTCAATGCCAATCCGAAAGTTCAAATCGAAGTCTTGAAAAAAGGAGTTCTGAAGGAGTTATTGCTTTTATTACGTTATGACTCATCAATGGATGTGAAGAAAAAATGTATTTTTGCGATATCTTCTTTGGTTCGACAGTTCCCGAGGGGTCAGAAGGCTTTGATCGAAGAATACGGCGCTCTCTCACTCTTTGCCAATTTGTTCAGAGAGTCTGACATTAATTCGATTAAATTAAGTGCAAAAGTAATGACTCTTTTAAATGATTTATTAATTGAACGACAATTAACCGCTAAATATGCGATAAATAATAAAATGAGTCAAATGAAACTCAAACAATACGAAGAAATCGGTTTAAATGAAGCCATTATTGCTGAAGGCTTTTGTGATTTAGTGCCAAATTTGCTTAACTCTCCCGACAATGACGTCAGAGAGAAGACCATCGAAGCTATGACTTCGCTTCTAGTTCTCTGCAAAACACAATTCAGAAATAGTTTACCAATTCTTCAAAAGTTTTTAATTAATTTAAAGCAATTATCAAAACTTGAAGTAAACAACGACTCGACCGACACTTACTTCACAAACTTATATCAATTGACTTCTAATTTGATAACTAAACTAAATTCTGACTTAAAAGACGAATTTTAATGTAATTTCTTACAATCAATACAACTGAGTCTTGATTATATAAAATATGAACATTTGATATGTTAACATTTGAAACATTGAAGTACAAGCATATTGTATGTACTCATTGTTAATATCAAAAACGGCTTCATCTCTAATATCATAATATTCTGTTTTTATATTCTTTGTCAGTTTGTCATTGTTAAGTTTTTAATTACATTTATTATTATTTATTATAAATTGTATTAACTTATTATATTAAAAAATGTCTTATTTTGCTTACTTTAATCAGATTTAAAACAATGTAATTCAGTTGAATCATATCCTGCGACACAAAACCCTTTTCCAGATTTGTTGAGAAAAACTCCGCCGAAAAGCATATGATTTGCAATGTTTTGACTGAATATATGACAGACCTATGAAATGGTTTTTGTTAATCATTACTAGTAATCAATTTGAAAGAAATACTTTTATTGAGTCATTTTTGTCTTTGATTTGCCAAACCCTAACAAAGCTGTCTTCAGAAGTTGACAAAACCTGAAAATAATGGAAAATTGAATGAAGTTTTTGGTTTAATTCCAATATACAAGACTTACACAACCAGTTTCCGGTGCGATATCAACGGCAGTCACGCACTTTGCATGCGCTGAGATCTCGCAAATTAGGCTTTTATTTGTTATATCAAATACTCTTAAGTGACCCGAACCATATCCAGCACATATGTAGTTCTTATAAATTCCCACACAATTACACGAAAATCTGTTTTTTAATTATTTCAAATTACTTATACGATGCGAATCAAAGGTCATATTTAATGATTAGATTTTTTACCAATTGTCTGCTAATTGCATAATAGCATTCATATTATAAAATAGTTATAATTGCATAAAACATATTATGTTAATAATTATGGTTTTATTTGAATAGAGTATTGAGAATTCAGAAGTTTTAATCAATTAAACTTTTATTAATCATTAAAATATTAAATATCAAAACCCAAACCCATTATATCCTTCGAAATTAGCTCTTTCTTCTAAATCATCATTAGTTTGGTTGTACTCCCAAACGCATATATTTCCGCAATCATCACAACTAATAAGTTTCTGAAATATATAGTTAATATATAAATATATAATTAATTAATTTAAGTACAAATTTTTAGTGGTCGACAAAATTTCAATTAATTTATTTAAAAACAATTATTTATGATCAAGCAGATCTTAACTGAAATAGTTTGCTAGCTTTTATACTCAGTTAATGGTTAGTAAAGAGGGCGTCAACTGTCTGGCTTGGGATTAATGCACATATAAAAAGAAAATTATACACACAGTACTAAAAACAGTTTAATTAAATTTTTTTATTTACATGTCATAAGCGTTTAGTCATAAGAGCGAACACACGTTTATGTTTAGAACAGATATGAACAAGTTTAAGGTAAAGATTGCTATTGAACAGCGAAACGCAAAAGATAAGAAATCAAAATGTTTGTTAACTTTTATAC